>WNWK01010379.1:0-70485 GCA_009830355.1 Cherax destructor | reverse complement strand
AGAAATGTTAAAAGCAGGGGGATATAGTGCTGGAGTGGTTGGTATTTTTGTTTAATAAATGTATGGAAAGAGGAAGGTACCTAGGGATTGGCAGAGAGCATGTATAGTTCCTTTATATAAAGGGAAGGGGATAAAGAGAGTGTAAAAATTATAGGGGAATAAGTTTACTGAGTATATCAGGTAAAGTGTATGGCAGGGTTATTATTGAAAGAATTAGAGGTAAGACAGAGAGTAGGATTGCAGATGAGCAAGGAGGCTTTAGAGTGGGTAGGGGATGTGTAGATCAAGTGTTTACAGTGAAGCATATATGTGAACAGTACTTAGATAAAGGTAGAGAAGTTTTATTGCATTTATGGATTTAGAAAAGGCATATGATAGAGTGGATAGGGGAGCAATGTGGCAAATGTTGCAAGTGTATGGAATAGGTAGTAAGTTACTGAAGGCTGTAAATAGTTTTTATGAGGATAGTGAGGCTCAGGTTAGGGTGTGTAGGAGAGAGGAGATTACTCCCGGTAAAATAGGTCTTAGACAGGGATGTGTAATGTCACCATGGTTGTTTAATATATTTATAGATGGGGTTGTAAAAAAGTAAATGCTAGGGTGTTGGGGAGAGGGGTGGGATTATATTATGGAGAATTAAATGCAAAATGGGAGTTGACACAGTTACTTTTTGCTGATGATACTGTGCTTATGGGAGATTCTAAAGAAAAGTTGCAAAGGTTAGTGGACGAGTTTGGGAGAGTGTGTAAAGGTAGAAAGTTAAAAGTGAACATATATAAGAGTAAGGTGATGAGGGTATCCAACGATTTAAATAAAGACAAATTGGATATCACATTGGAGAGAGGGATTATGGAAGAAGTAAATGTTTTCAGATATTTGGGAGTTGACGTGTCAGCGGATGGGTTTATGAAGGATGAGGTTAACCATAGAATTGATGAAGAAAAAAGGTGAGTGGTGCATTGAGGTATCTGTGGAGACAAAAACGTTATCCATGGAGGCAAAGAAGGGAATGTACGAAAGTATAGTGGTACCAACACTCTTATATGGGTGTGAAGCATGGGTTGCAAATGCTGCAGCGAGGAGGAGGCTGGAGGCAGTTGAGATGTCCTGTCTAAGGGCAATGTGTGGTGTAAATATTATGCAGAAAATTCGGAATGTGGAAATTAGGAGAAGGTGTGGAGTTACTAAAAGCATTTGTCAGAGGGCTGAAGAGGGGTTGTTGAGGTGGTTTGGTCATTTAGAGAGAATGGATCAAAGTAGAATGACTTGGAGAGCGTATAAATCTGTAGGGGAAGGAAGGCGGGGTAGGGGTCGTCCTAGAAAAGGTTGGAGGGAAGGGGTAAAGGAGGTTTTGTGGGCGAGGGGCTTGGACTTCCAGCAAGCATGTGTGAGCGTGTTAGATAGGAGTGAATGGAGACGAATGGTTTTGGGACATGACGATCTGTTGGAGTGTGAGCAGGGTAACATTTTGTGAAGGGATTCAGGGAAACCAGTTAATTGATTTAATTGGACTTGAGTCCTGGAAATGGGAAGTACAATGCCTGCACTTTAAAGGAGGGGTCTGAGATAGTGACAGCTGGGAGGGACTTTTCTCAGCTGTCGTATCTGAGCTCCTCTGCAAAGACAGTGATTATGTATGAGTGTGGTGAAAGTGTTGAATGATGATGAAAGTATTTTCTTTTGGGGATTTTCTTTCTTTTGGGTCACCCTGCCTCGGTGGGAGACGGCCGACTTGTTGAAAAAAAAAAAAAAAAAAAAAATATAATATATATATATATATATATATATATATATATATATATATATATATATATATATATATATATATATATATATATATATGTCGTGCCGATTAGGTAAAACTGGTCAATTAGCAAGAACTCATCTAAAATTAGGTCCTTTCTAAAATTTTCTCTTATACGTTTAAATATATATATTTTTCATTTATGTTAATGTAAGAATTTATAATTTTGTACCAAGAGAAACTTTGAAAACCTACCTAACCTTATTACAACAAGCGCAATTTAGTTTAGCCTAACCCATTGAGGTACTACCGTCTTGCCAGGTGACTGTGAAACAGAAACCTGAAACTGTTTTACATGATGGTAGGATTGCTGGTCTCTTTATTCTGTCTCATAAACACGCTGGATAACCAGGTATATTTAGCTACTTTTACTTACACTTTAGGTCACACTACACATGCATGCACATGCATATATATACATACACACATCTAGGTTTTTCTTCTTTTTCTTAATAGCTCTTGTTCTTTTTATTTTCTCTGTTGTCCATGGGGAAGTGGAAAAGAATCTTTCCTCCGTAAGCCATGCGTGTCGTAAGAGGCGACTAAAATGCCGGGAGCAATGGGCTAGTAACCCCTTCTCCTGTACACATTTACTAAAAAAGAGAAGAAGAAAAACTTTATAAAACTGGGTTGTTTGAATGTGCGTGGATGTAGTGCGGATGATAAGAAAAGATGATTGCTGATGTTATGAATGAAAAGAAGTTGGATGTCCTGGCCCTAAGCGAAACAAAGCTGAAGGGGGTAGGCGAGTTTCAGTGGGGAGAAATAAATGGGATTAAGTCAGGAGTATCTGAGAGAGTTAGAGCTAATGTAGGGGTAGCAATAATGTTGAAGGATCAGTTATGGAAGGAGAAGAGGGAATATAAATGTGTAAATTAAAGGATTATGTGGATTAAAATAAGGGTTGGATGCGAAAAGTGCGTCATAATAAGCGTGTATGCACCTGGAGAAGAGAGGAGTGTAGAGGAGAGAGAGAGATTTTGGGAGATGTTAAGCGAATGTATAGGAACTTTTGAACCAAGTGAGAGAGTAATTGTGGTAGGGGACCTAAATGCTAAAGTAGGAGAAACATGTAGAGAGGGTGTGGTAGGTAAGTTTGGGGTGCCAGGTGTAAATGATAATGGAGCCCTTTGATTGAACTTTGTATAGAAAAGGGTTTAGTTATAGGTAATATATATTTTAAGAAAAAGAGGATAAATAAGTATACAAGATATGATGTAGGGCGTAATGACAGTAGTTTGTTGGACTATGTATTGGTAGATAAAAGACTATTGAGTAGACTTCAGGATGTACATGTTTATAGAGGGGCCACAGATATATCAGATCACTTCTTAGTTATAGCTACAGTGGGAGTAAAAGGTAGATGGGATACAAGGAAAATAGAAGCAGTAAGTAAGAGAGAGGTGAAGGTTTATAAACTAAAAGAGGAGGCAGTTAGGGTAAGATATAAACAACTATTGAAGGATAGATGGGCTAGTGAGAGTGTAGGCAATGGGGTCGAAGATGTATGGGGTAGATTTAAAAATGTAGTGTTAGAGTGTTCAGCAGAAGTTTGTGGTTACAGGCGAGTGGGTGCGGGAGGGAAGAAGAGCGATTGGTGGAATGATGATGTAAAGAGAGTAGTAAGGGAGAAAAAGTTAGCATATGAGAGGTTTTACAAAGTAGAAGTGATGCAAGGCAGGGAAGAGTATATGGAGAGAAAAGAGAGGTTAAGAGAGTGGTGAAGCAATGTAAAAATAGAGCAAATGAGAGAGTGGGTGAGATGTTATTAACAAATTTTGTTGAAAATAAGAAAAAGTTTTGGAGTGAGATTAATAAGTTGAGGAAGCCTAGGGAACAAATGGATTTGACAGTTAAAAATAGGTGAGGAGAGTTATTAAATGGAGAGTTAGAGGTATCGGGAAGATGGAGGGAATATTTTGAGGAGTTGTTAAATGTTGATGAAGACAGGGAAGGTGTGATTTCGTGTATAGGGCAAGGAGGAATAACATCTTGTAGGAGTGTGGAAGAGCCAGTTGTGAGTGTGGGGGAAGTTTGTGAGGCAGTGGGTAGAATGAAAGGGGGTAAGGCAGCTGGGATTGATGGGATAAAGATAGAAATGTTAAAAGCAAGTGGGGATATAGTTTTGGAGTGGTAAGTGCTATTATTTAATAAATGTATGGAAGAGGGTAAGGTACCTAGGGATTGACAGAGAGCGTGTATTGTTCCTTTGTATAAAGGAAAAGGGGACAAAAGAGAGTGTAAAAATTATAGGGGAATAAGTCTGTTGAGTCTAGCTGGTAAAGTGTATGGTAGAGTTATTATTGAAAGAATTAAGAGTAAGACAGAAAGCAGGATAGCAGATGAACAAGGGGGCTTTAGGAAAGGTAGGGGGTGTGTAGACCAAGTGTTTACAGTGAAACATATAGGTGAACAGTATTTGGATAAGAGTAAAGAGGTTTTTGTGGCATTTATGGATTTGGAAAAGGCGTATGATAGGGTGGATAGGGGGGAAATGTGGCAGATGTTGCAGGTGTATGGAATAGGAGGTAGGTTACTGAAAGCAGTGAAGAGTTTTTATGAGGATAGTGAGGCTCAAGTTAGAGTGTGTAGGAGGGAAGGGGACTATTTCCCAGTAAAAGTGGGCCTTAGACAAGGATGTGTGATGTCACCGTGGTTGTTCAATATATTTATAGATGGGGTTGTAAGATAAGTGAATGCGAGGGTCTTGGCAAGAGGTGTGAGGTTAAAAGATAAAGAATTACATAAAAAGTGGGAGTTGTCACAGTTGCTTTTTGCTGATGACACTGTGCTTTTTTGAGATTCTGAAGAGAAGTTGCAGAGGTTGGTGGATGAATTTGGTAGGGTGTGTAAAAGAAGAAAAGTGAAAGTGAATATAGGAAAGAGTAAGGTGATGAGGATAACAAAAAGAAATTAGGTGACGAAAGATTGGATATCAGATTGGAGGGAGAGAGTATGGAGGAGGTGAATGCATTCAGATATTTGGGAGTGGACATGTCAGCAGATGGGTCTATGAAGGATGAGGTGAATCATAGAATTGATGAGGGAAAAAGGGTGAGTGGAGCACTTCGGAGTCTGTGGAGACAAAGAACTTTGTCCATGGAAGTAAAGAAGGGAATGTATGAGAGTATAGTTATACCAACACTCTTATATGGGTGTGAAGCATGGGTGATGAATGTTGCAACGAGGAGAAGGCTGGAGGCAGTGGAGATGTCATGTCTGAGGTCAATGTGTGGTGTGAATATAATGCAGAGAATTCGGAGTTTGGAAATTAGGAGGAGGTGCGGGATTACCAAAACTATTATCCAGAGAGCTAAAGGAGGGGTTGTTGAGGTGGTTCGGACATGTAGAGAGAATGGAACGAGACATAATAACTTTGAGAGTGTATAATTCTGTAGTGGAGGGAAGGCGGGGAAGGGGTCGGCCTAGGAAAGGTTGGAGGGAGGGGGTAAAGGAAGTTTTGTGTGCGATGGGCTTGGACTTCCAGCAAGCATGTGTGAGCGTATTTGATAGGAGTGAATGGAGACAAATGGTTTTTAATACTTGACGTGCTGTTGGAGTGTGAGCAAAGTAACATTTATGAAGGGATTCAGGGAAACCGGCAGGCCGGACTTGAGTCCTGGAGATGGGAAGTACAGTGTCTGCACTCTGAAGGAGGGGTGTTAATTTTGCAGTTTTATAACTGTAGTGTAAAGCACCTCTCTGGCAATACAGTGATGGAGTGAATGATGATGGAAGTTTTTCTTTTTCGGGCCACCCTGCCTTGGTGGGAATCGGTGTTAATAAAAAAATAATAAAACACGTTAACATTAATTTAATAATAAACAAACACAATTAAATATATTTTTTTCGTTATGTTCAGAATGATTTTTGCGAAATTATTGCATACACAAATTTTCACTTGTCTTATATGGCAAGAAGAGCGTTGCTATTTAAGCCAAAATCGCAAGTTTTACCTAATCGGCACGACATATATATATATATATATATATATATATATATATATATATATATATATATATATATATATATATATATATATATATATATATATATATATATATATATATTATTGTATCCACTAATAACAACACTGCGACTAGCCAAGGAGTCAAACCCATGCTGCTTTGGCCCACTTCGTAGTGAGCGTCTAGTGGTCTAAAGCATCATGTGTTTTCGCTCACTATGAGGCGGGCCAAAGCAGCATGGGTTCGACTCCTTTGCTAGTGGCAGTGTTGTTATTGATCAATACCACATGTGTGTGTGTGTGTGTGTGTGTGTGTGTACTCACCTATATATCATAGCTCATGGTCCCGCATCTTCACTGGCCGATGCTAGGTCACTGTCTTCCCTCTCCTAGAGCCTTATCATACCTGTTCTTAAAGTTATGTATGAAACTTGCCTTCACTACTTCACTCTCCAGATTATTCAAATTCCTGACAACTCTAAGGCTAAAGAAATACTTCTTAACATCCCTATAACTCATCTGGGTTTTCAACTTCCAATTGTGGCCCCTTGTTCCTGTGTCCCATCTCTGAAACATTTGAGCCCTGTATTTTATAGGCCGTTATTATGTCCCCACTATCCTACCTATCCTTTAGTGCCATCAGGTTGAGTTCCTTTAACCTTTCCTTGTAAGACATACCCCTCATTTCCGGGACTAATTTTGTTGCAAACGTTTGCACTTTATCCAGTTTATTGATGTACTTTGTCTGCGGTTTTCTTTGACTTTGCACTTGCTGGGGTTAAACAGTATGAGTCATTGTTGGACCAGACTAGTAGCCTATCTAGATTCCCTTGTAATTTTAGCTGATCCTCGCCTGCTTGTATTCTCCTCATAAGTTTTACATCAGCGGACAGCTGATGTGTTATCTGGGCCCACCGCCTTCGAGGTATCTAGTTCACATAACAGTTTCTTCACCTCCTCCTTGATTATGTGTATTGCGTCCAGCACCTGCTGGTACACCATACCTCCAAGGTTTGCTGGAAACATTTCTGTCTCTTCTCTAGATCTTGTGTTAGGTTCTTCACATACTTCCCAGTCACTCTTTGTGAACTACCAACCTTTTTTTCTTCAGCCTGATTTCCTGGTCATTCACTGTTGTTTTCCTCCTAATGTGACTGTATAACAACTTTGGTTCAGATTTGGCTTTTGATGCTATGTCGTTTTCATTTTGTCTCTGGGCCTCTCTCATTATCCCTGAATATTAATTTCTGGTTCTTCTGCTCAATTCCTTGTTTTCTTGAGTCTTTTGCCTTTTATATTTTTTCCATGCTCTATCACACTTGCCTTTGGCTTTTTTACACCTCCAGTTACGTAACAGTAGAAGACCGGGAATCACCTGATAATTACCTGGTGAGTCCGTTAAAGCTGCCTGCTCCTGTTACCGAGGGTGCCTGCATGCGGCTGCTGTGTAAGTTACACGTTTGGTAATTTACCACGCACGGCCAGGGATTTGTGTATCTTGGTCACTAGGTTTTCTGAGACTACCTGCAGTCGGCTTAGCCTACCACGTTGGTACTCAAACTGGCGGGCTGGAGTGCCTAAGGCGTTATTGTTTATGGGAAGTGTAACTACTGCCTTAAGTTAAATGACTATCTTTAACTTAACTTAAATATATGTAGTAGTAGTGTTGTAATTGTAGTGTATAATTAGCTTGGGAGGTACGAGGCTACGTCTTAGTAATTAAATATTGACAGAATTGACACCCCTCTAGGTGTCGTGTTCCCCTTCGCTTCATTCGCCCACCTGGGGAAGGGGGGTTGCATAACGGGTCAAGAAAATACCTATATTTTACACAAAACCATGGACTCACTCTGATCTTACCATATCTCAAGTGCGAGTGCTATAGCTAATCGTTCCAATCCATCCCTCCTGTTCGACGGTCGGTCAAGTATGTTAGAGACATTGTTACAATTTGTTGAGACGGCGGTTAAAGGAAGACATGATTACCTCACTGATGCGCAGTACGTCAATGCTGCAGTAGACCTGACCAGAAGTATTGCGACCCCAGAATGGGCCACTATGTATATACATGTTGATATGATGTATTATATGTATATTTCCTTTTCTTATACAGTGGACACCCGGCTAACAAAAAAAAATAATTCCAGAAGCCTGCTAAAGTGCCATTACCGAACGAATTTACTCCCTTAAGAAATAATGTCAAGTAGGTTAGTCCATTTCAGACACCCAAAAATACACTTCCACAAGCACTTACAATATTATACTTACATAATTGTACGATTTCCGGGGTGTTCGTTAGCCGGGGGTCCACTGTAATGTTATATTGCTGATATTTTCGATAATAGCTAAATCGTCAATATTCTGCTTTATATTATTATTTGACTTAGCTATATTTATTAGGTAGGATGTAACACACCTATTGTGCTCATTGTTCGAGAGTCTTGAGTAGCTGCCCGTGAGTTGGCAAACTACCTCGCTACAGCACTTCGCTTGTTATACTGTGGGCTTCTGGAGTGGCTGGGCAGTCAGTCGACGGCGTGATCCCACCTGAGTTGGAGACTCCTTCTCCTGACTCCTCCTCTCTTCCCTGCTGACTCTCGTTGGAGCAACACCTCGCTCTTGTCTCTGCTTGTTTTCTCGTCATTTAGACTCTGTTTGGTAGAGTATGTGTTCGGTGGTGAGACGACATATACTTCTCTGGACTCTGTGTAACTCTGTTCACAGAGAATAGTCTAGACTTAGTGATTTCGACGTTGTACTGGGTTGTGTGTCACATTGACACTCTGAGATAACTCAGGTCTCTAGCTATGGCTCTTGACCTAATTCGTTGAGGCATCTGTGCATCGTCACAGTCGGGGATATTGGGTATGTTGAACTTAGATTCAGTAATAAGGGATTTTTGTGACTATTATGGAGGATCTGCTGTTGGTCCCCAGTTAGGGTCGTTATTCTATCTCCTTGTTCCTGACGCTGTGTTGCTGCCGCTTGCTATATTACTGTTCAATCAAGCTGTTCTGACTGTCAGTTTGTTAGAGAAGCTAGCTTATGAGAAGACGTTCAGTTGGTCACTTGTCGAGTCGAGTCTTAAGAGACATAACGAGTTACCTGGAACACTCATACACACACATACACATATTTGTACATATGAATATTATTGTAAATTGCTGACATTGTACCAGATGGTACATAAGAGCCATTAGGAGATATGTGCCTTCAGCATAATAATATTGTTTATGAGAGAAGTGAAGGAACTAAGCTCCTAATTTACCTCCTAATTAACATATTAATGAATATCCTGATTATATATTGGATTTACTTTGATACCCTAGACACTTTGCTAATAAACATTTTAAATATATTTCTTTGGTTAGTACCCTATCAGTTGTAATCCTATGCTGCTATTCACTATAACGGATAACTGGACCAGGATACTGACTTTGTTGCAAAAGCCCAGTAACAGGCTGGATGCTAGAAGGGCAATCTTTTCTAGTGTTCTCTGGAGATGTCTATTTCTAATAGATATCGCATCATTTTGTAACAAGAAGTGATATCAGTTCCTTCGTGCATTTAGACATAGTTCGCGATTTGGAGTCTTGGCCCTTGATTAAGGAAGAATTCTGACATTACTTCAGGCGTAGTCAACAGCGCCACTACCTTGATATCAATACTAGTGTTTTGAACGAGTGCCAGTCCCTTGACGAAAGCCCTCTCGCTTGCATATGTCGCTTCGAGGAAGCATCAACAGATTTTGTTGACGCAATTCGTGATACCAAGTGGGCTGCTACTGATGACTGTAAGAAGGTTAAAGACATCATCCCCATGCTCGCCGTACGTATCATGCGGAGAGATGCCCCACCTATTCTCCAGGGTGTTATCGATGACCTAGGGGTCGGCCCCCAGCATGCAGTCCTGAACGCCTACGAGGCCATTGATAAAGTCAAGCCGCCTAGTGAGAAAGGTAAGGTTTGTCGCTTTGTTGGTACTCCCTTGCCAGTCCCTCTGTCATCAACCCAAGCATCGCTGCCGTTGCAACAACAAGTCACTTTCGCTGCAGCCGTCCGGCAATCAGCCTCCAAGGCTAAGAAGACCAGTAAACCTAATGACAAGCCGAGTCAAAATGGCAGGTCATGTAACAACAGTCGGGCTAGCACGACGACGTTGCCAGCATCTCCTCCGCCTAAGTTCAAACGTCACCAGCGCACACAGCCATCAGCACCACCTGCTAAGCACGTGGTGACCTGTTTCAACTGCAGTAAGCGAGGTCACTACCGTTCTGAATGCTATAAACTTCAGTCCCCCCGTAGTGGTCATCACCGTTCCCGTGCTCAGTACCGGGAAGGCATTTGTGTTTACCATCACACTTCGAGTCAAACTTCTAATGAGTGCCATAAGCTGCGGAGTTTCTTGTCGGCACTGCACGGCAAGCACTCTCCGCTAGGAGCTCGTGCTAGCCGGAGCTCTTCCACCTGTTCGGGGAAAGAGGCGTGCTGGCAAAGTCAACGAAAGAAGTAGTCACCTTGTCGGAGTGGCTGTGTTCCATCCCTGTCTGCAATGCATTCTTCGCCCTGAGCAGCGATCGTACGCTCGCCGACAGCACGGAAACAGAGTGCCTCAACACTGTTGCCGAGACTCGTACTGTATCCTCCAGAACGTCGAGTCGCATCGAGTCTCTAGCAGCCGGGACTCCGATGATGTAGTCAGCCTGTCATGCCTTTACGTTCGGTATGACAACCCGTGTGGACCTCTCGTTGAGTCCACACTTCACCGGAAGCCTGTTCAGCTTTTCCTCGATACAGGTTCGGTGGTTAGCATTGTCCGTTCCACCCTTTTCCGTAACATCGGCCTTCACATGGCCATGCTGACAGAGCCGTCTGACATTCAGACCTTGAGAGAAGTTTCAGGTAGCCCTCTGACGGTTCGTGGTCGTACAACATTAGAATTTGCGATCCATGGTCACAAGTGGTCAGCAAAGTTCTTAGTCGTCGATGACATCGTCTTCCAAGGCGATTTGCTCATCAGATTTAAAACCATGGCGGACCTTAAGATCAGTTTAGATCCAGCTAAGTGGAAAGCAGATTTTAATGGAGTGGATGTGTCCTTCTGGGGTGTACGCTTAGGATCCACTATGTTCCACTCCGTCTCTGAGTAAATTCAGTGCTTGGAATCATTGGAAATCCACGGTTTCCATCGCACGTTCTCCCCGAGGTCGGCCTCTTGTCCTGGTCGAGCTCATTCTTCATCACTTCCTGGCCATCAGCGCTCAGTTACCATTCTGGGGACTCCCATTCTGACCCTCACTCTAACTCTCGCGGTGATGGAGAGGACGACAGTTGTCAAGCCACAGTCTCCCTGTCGGCAGGCGACTGTCTGACTCGTGTCATGGCATTAGTGAGCAGAGTTACTGCCTGTACAAAGTATGACGTCACTTTGTCGGCAAACTCGCTCACTCCTGTTATGGTGTACGTGACCAGAGCTTTCGAAGGAGATCACGTGCTGGTTGACAACGACACGTGCAGAGTAAAGGGCCTCTCCCTTGAGCCGTCCTTGCACACTATGCGACATGGTAAATTGCAAGTACTTGTCGTTAACTTGCACAGTCGAGAATTTCCCCTGAGGAGGGACACCTCACTTGTCGACCTCGCCAGATTCCCTCTCCCGGTGAGAGTGGAGGGCGAAATCCCAGCTGACGTTCTCGTAAGTGCAGTTCTTCCAGGTGAGTCTGCTACTGACTCTTCTGTTACCCGGCCAGGGTAGGAAGATGATCTAGCTAACACAGACTACCTGGAAGAAATTCCACAACTTCTCCAGGTTCTCAATGATGCAAGTACCACAGTCACGTTAGATGGTAAGTCCATGGGACTGACCCCACTTATTTCTCACCGTATTCCACTTGATAAAGGTACTAAACCCATTTATGTGCCTGCTTATCGTTTGCCGCATGCGCAAAGAGTTTTCGCTCACAAACTCATTACAAAGATGCTCCATGATGGAGTTATTGAGGAGTCCATTTCCCCGTGGAATGCCCCTCAGATCCTGGTTCCCAAGAAAGATGGAACATGGCGTCCTGTTATCGATTACAGGAAACTAAATGCTTGTACGATCCCAGACCGATTTCCATTACCAGTTCTGAATGACCTGTTACAGAACATCGGTGATAATAAGGTCTTTTTGACTCTTGATCTTCTTCAAGGGGTTTGGCAGATCCCTCTTGATGACCAAAGCAAAGAACTAACCACATTATCTACGCCTACTGGTCATTATCAGTTCAAGAGGATGCCTTTCGGCTTCCGCAGAAACCCGATCACGTTCAGTCGTTTGATGACAATGATTTTCCGTACTCTCCTAGCGGAACTATCAAAGAAGCTCACCTTGACAACATGAAGTATGTTGATCATGTGCAAGGCGAAGCAGAGCTGAAGTCGCGTGCATTGCAAAGCTACAATCAGACGCAAACTAGTGACAACCTGTCTATTTCTTCACCCACTACCACTACGACAGATGACAGTCCTGTAAGGCTCCATACTTATGACCTGAGACCCAGGACAGCAGTACATTTCTGTGACACTGACATACCTACTGACTTGTCTGACTCCTACGCTAGCTATGCTAATTGTTTGCTTTCAGAAATGGGGATTAATGCGCACACATTGTATAGTAAGTAAACAACGGAGTCAGGTTGGACAACATCATGTAAATACGTAAAATTAATTTAGCAGGGTACCCGTAGTATGACTACCATGGAAATATTGTTAATGTAAGTATGTGCACCCAGTGTGTCTCATAACTCCTGTAAAAAGATCAGGGCAGTGCCGCCCTTGTGTCAAATATCACACCTTAGGGAATGCTACTGTCAGTCATTGTTTGTAAATGTGAGGATGGTACAGTGCCCCAGGATGTGCAGTCAAGCTTAGAGTAAAAACAAACATAAAAAAATCACTAATTATCAACAGGCCTTTATTACAGGAAAAACAAAAGAAAATTACATCAGTGGAAAAACATTTTTAGAAATAAGATACAGAGAAGCTGATTACATCAACATGTAGGCAGAATTATGCACTATTTTTTGGTAAGAAAATATTATATTCCATAATTGTTCAGGTTAATTTTTTTTTACCCCTCATATCAGTGCCTCGACTCCTTAATGCCCTAGCCCTGTGGACAACCTGAGGCCTGCTATAATAATTGTATGTCCTGAATTTTGGGAGAGCGAAAGCCAGTTCCCCCTGGGTTAACTATTGCATGTATTTATCTTTCACACCTTCATGCCCACCAGTATTGTTGTGTCGAGACGACACACGGTAGGTGGCCGAGCAGATGTAGACAGCCTATCCTGTCTGATAGTTTCATATCTCGCGGCACTAATGTGCTGCCCTCTGTAGGCCTGCTGAGGTCAGTGGGATGCTATGCCTATTCACTCTCACTCGTCCGGCCTACGTCCTAGGATCAACATCTTGCCCCGAGCTGTCTGGCTTTCGGTCCCCTCTCACACTCTGCCCATCGTGTACCTACACCTTCGTCAATAAAGCAAGTCTAGTTCACGGCCGTATCTCTACAACCCACACTACCCTTCAGCACTAAACCACTGTTCAACAGAATAACAGCAATTACAGGTGTACAGTGTCTTGAACGATTCCTTACTAAGGTATCGGAATGCTATTCTCAGGTTTGCCAGTCGCCCGTATGCTGCAGCAGTTATCTGGTTGATATGTGCTTCCAGAGACGTGCATCATGTTATACACACCCCAAGCTCTTTCTCCTTGAGCGAGGTTTGCAGTCATTGGCCACCTAGCCTATACTCTGTCTGTGGTCTTCTTTGCCCTTTCCCGATCTTCATGACTTTGCAATTGGCAGGTTTAAATTCGAAAAGCCAGTTGCTGGAACAGGTGTCCAGCATGTCCAGGTCTCTTTGAAGTCCTGCTTGATCCTCATCTGATTTAATTCTCCTCATTAACTTCACATCATCTGCGAACATGGACACTTCTGAGTCTATCCTGTCTGTCATGTCATTCACATATACCAAAAATAAAACTGGTCCTAGGACTGACCCCTGTGGGACCCCGCTCGTCACAGGCGCCCACTGTGTTACCTCGTCACGTACCATGACCCGTTGTTGCCTCACTGTCGGGTATTATCTGATCCATTGCAGTGCCTTTCCTGTTATACACGCCTGATCCTCTAGATTCTGCACTAATCTCTTGTGAGGAACTGTGCCGAAGGCCTTCCTGCAGTTCAAGAAAATGAAATCAACCCACCCCTCTCTCTCGTGTCTTACTTCTGTTACTTTGTCATAGAACTCCAGAAGGTTTGTGACACAGGACTTGCCTTCCACGAACCCGAGTTGGTTGTCGTTAATAATCTCGTTCTGTTCCAGGTGCTCCACCATTCTCCTCCTGATAATCTTCTCCATGACTTTGCACACTATACACTTAAGTGACACTGGTCTATAGTTTAGTGCCTTGTTTCTGTCTCCTTTCCTAAAAATGGGAACTACATTTCCCTTCTTCCATACCTCAGGTAGCTGCCCAGTTTCAATGGATGTGTTGAAGATTGTGGTTAGTGGCACACACAGCATCTCTGCTCCCTCTCTAAGGACCCATGGGGAGATGTTGTCTGGTCCCATCGCCTTTTGAGGTATGAAGGTCACTGAGCAACTTCTTCACCTCCTCCTCAGTTGTGTGTATGTCATCCAACACTTGGTGTATTCCTTGTTGGTGTCCCGCTCTGATCTGTCTTCCCAGAGTCCTTCCTGTCTCCACTGTAAATTCCTTCTTAAATCTAGTGTTGAACTCCTCACATACCTCTTGATCGTTTCTTGTGAGTTCCCCACCTTCTTTCCTCAGCCTGATCACCTGGTCTTTGACTGTTGTCTTCCTCCTAATGTGACTATACAGCAATTTCGAGTCAGACTTGACTTTTGATGCTATGTCATTTTTGTACTGTCGCTGTACCTCCCTCCTTATCTAGGTATACTCGTTTCTGGCTTTATGACTAATCTCTTTATTTTCCTGGGTCCTTTGCCTTCTGTACTTTTTCCATTCTCTAGCGCACTTAGTGTTTTCCTCTCTGCACCTTTGGGAAAACAAAGGACTCCCTCTGGACTTCCCATTATTCCTGTTGCCCTTGGGAACAAACCTTTCCTCTGCTTCCTTGCATTTTGTTGTTACATATTCCATTATTTCGTTTACTGACTTTCCTTCCATGTCTCTGTCCCATTGAACCTCCTGCAGGAAGTTCCTCATACCCGTGTAGTCTTCCCTTTTATAGTTTGGCTTTTCCCTTTCAACTCCTGTTGCCCTCTCCACTTGTAACTCTACTTTGTACTCAAAGCTCAGAACCATGTAGTCACTGGATCCCAGGGGCCTCTTATATATGATGTCCACAATGTCTGAACTGCTCAGGGTGAACATGAGGTCCAGCCTTGCTGGTTCATCCTCTCCCCTCTCTATGGTCGTGTCCCTGACATGTTGGTGCACAAGGTTTTCCAGTACCACATGCATCATCTTGGCTCTCCATGTTTCTGGACCCCCATGTGGCTCCAGATTTTGCCAATCGATCTTCATATGGTTGAAATCGCAAATAACCAGTAATTTTGCTCTGCTCGAGTGAGCTCTTCTTGCCACCTCAGCCAGTGTGTCCACCATTGCTCTGTTGCTTTTTTCATATTCCTCTCTTGGTCTCCTGCAGATATATGGTGGGTTATACATCACTGTAATGACTACCATATGTTCCCCAGACTGAATTGTACCTACTATGCAGTCCCTTTCACTAATCACGTCCATGCCTTCCTTTTCCTCAAATCTCCATCGGTTTCTTACTAGCAGTGCAACCCCTCCTTCCCCTCTACTCCTATCTTTTCTCAGGATCTGATATCCCTGTGGGAAGATTGCGTCTGTTATTGTCTCAGTGAGTTTTGTTTCTGTGACTCCTATGATGTCTGGGGACTTCTCATTGATTCTTTCATTCCACTCCTCATATTTATCCGTTATTTGATCCACGTTCGTGTACCAAACCTTCAACTTCGTTTCTAAAACTGTGGTCCTAGGGGAATATTTAGGTTGAGGGAGTTAGAGCCCTGGTGGGGGCCTTTGGGGGGTTACGGTTGGGGTGGGGTTTGTAATGGGGGTAGGGGCAGAGTGCCTGTAGGGGGCTGCTGTAGGGGTGGGGTTGCTGCAGGGGTGGGAGTTGCTGTAGGGGTGGGGTTTGCGATGTGGGGGTGGGGACACAAGGATCGGTATGTGGATGTCGGTTTAAATTGTTCAGTTGCCTTCGGGTTGTCATGGTTGGATTCCTTCTGCGGGTGTTTCTGAAGGGAGTGTTTGCCCTTCTACCTGGGTCTGGGTTCTTCCACTCTTCTTTGTCATTTCTTCTCGTTCCTCCTTTCGTCTTTGTATCCTCTCTTTCAGTAACATCCTTTCCTCTTGTGTTCTCTCTCGATTAAGATACACTCTCTGGTACTCCCGATTTTCTCTCAGTCGTGCTTTCTTCTGCAGGATCATGGTTTGAGCTGGTTCTGCCTTCAAAATTACTTTGAGAGGCAGTTCTCTTTCCCTTTTAAACCACCCAATTCTCCGAAAATTTGTCATCTGGGTCATGTCTCCTTCACCTATTGCTTTCATGATACCTTCAATCGTTTTTTTCTCCTCCTGTTTTCTTTCATTATGGGTATCCCCTTCGACTTCCTGGAGCACATACACAAAAATCGACCTCTCCCTTTCGTTCTCCCACTGTGTCTCCCATTGCATACTCTGAGATGTTTTAGTTCCTTCCATTGAAGTGTCCCTTTCCTGGCTGAAGCCCCTATGCTCTGTGGTCTGTCCTTCCTGCTCATATGTTCCTGGCCACTGCAGTTGACTGTTGAGACTCTGCATATAGCATAGCTACTTCATTGTCTTCAGACCTCTCATTTGTTCTTAGTGTGCTCCTCATCTTCTCCCAGACCCCCCGTGGGTCTGATACGGCCTTTGCATACAGGATTGCTTCTTTGCTCCCCACAGTTCCCTTGTCTGTGACTGATGCAGAAGTTCCTGATGTCATGTCTGAATTGTCATTTTTCTCTTTATGCTGTTTCAGGTTTTTCAGTTGCTCTTCTAAACATTGTATCTTAGCTTCTGCTGTTTTGGCTTGTAACACCCACTTCCTGCTCTCTGCACCTATCCTCTCCTCCATTTTCATGCTAAGCTCTTCTGGCTTCCTTCCCCACTCTTCCTCCCTTTTAGTGAGCTCTGCCTCCCAAACTTCCCTCCCAGGCTCATCCACCAGACCCCTGGTTTTCGTCCCTCTTCTTGGGTAGCCAATTTTACCAAAGAACAAAGCTTATGTATTTTCAGAGTGAGTGCATGTATGAGTGAGGGAGGGAGAGAGAGAGAGAGAGAAATTTATAGAATGGGAGTGAAAGATTGTGAGGGAGTGTGAGTGTGAGTGAGAGAGTGTGAGAGTGTGAGAGATAGGGATAGAGAGCGGGAGGGGGACAGAGTTAGAGGGGAGACAGATGGGGAAAGGTTAAGGGGTACAAGGTGAGAGGGGGAAGGGAAATGTGAGAAAAGCAAGGGGGAAGGGGAGGAGTGAGTTGAGAGGGGTAGGGGAGTTGACGGAGGATGAAGAAGGGAAAGTGGACAGAGAGAGTGTGAGTGTGAGTGAGTGTGAGAGAGTGTGTGTGTGAGTGTGAGAGAGTGAGAGAGAGAGAGTACGAGAGAGTGTGAGAGAGTGTGAGACAGAGAATGGTAGAGAGAGAGAGTGTGTGAAAGAAGGAGAGAAAGTGATAGAATTGGAGTGAGAGAGTGTGAGTGAGAGAGTGTGGGAGAGACAGTGTTAGAGATATAGATAGAGATCGGGAGGGGAAGACAGGGGCAGAAGGGAGATAGATGGGGGAGCTTAGGGGTACAAAGAGAGGGAGAGGGGAAGTGTGGGAAAAACAGGGGGGGAGTGAGAAAGAGGGGTTGTGGGAGGAGACGGAGAATGAAGAAGGAGGGGAAGTGGAGAGAGAGAGAGAATGAGAGGGGATGTGAGAGTGTGTGAGGGAGAGAGTGAGAGTGTGTGAGTGTGAGTGTGAGACAGAGAGTGTGAGAGAGTGGGTGTAGGAGATATAGGTGGAGTAGGAGAGGGGGGTAGGAATAGGGAGATTCTGTGTATTTGTTTAAACCACTTTAGAGTAGGGAAACCTACAAGCTTGTGTGTGTATTTATGATCTTGTGTGTATACACGTGTGTGTGTGTGTGTGCCGGCTGTGTGTGTTAAGTTACTGTCATTCGATCCTTCTTTCCTGCTTTATGGGTTATCCTAGTTTCTCTAAACCAGGTTTTCTTCACCTATGCTGCTATGTATGCAGTCTATGCCCTGTATTTGTGTGTGCCTGAATAAACTTACTTACACTATTGGTGTATTTTGCCTGGCCTATGCACCTGCGCGCCTCACTGATGTGTGTACATCACTACTTAGGTCCCACCTAGTTTCTCTCCCTTACTAGGTGTTGAGAGAGAGAGACAGACAGACGGAGAGAGCAAAGATGGAATAGGAGGGGGGAGGGAAGGACTGGGTCGCAGTCACTTGTTTACAATGTTGTTTTCTGTCCACTGTGTGTGCGTGCGTGTGTGTGTGTATGTGTGCATGTACTCACTTATTTGTGGTTGCAGGGGTCGATTCATAGCGCCTGCCCCTGCCTCTTCACTGATTGCTACTATGTCCTCTCTCTCCCCCTGCTCCATGAGCTTTATCAAACCTCATGATAAAACTATGTATGGTTCCTGCCTCCACTACGTCACCTTCTAGGCAATTCTACTTCCTGACAACTCTATGACTGAAGAAATACTTCCTTACATCCTTTGACTCATAGGAGTCTTCAACTTCCAATTGTGACCCCTTGTTTTTGTATCCCCTCTCTGGAACATCTTGTCTCTGTCCACCATATCTATTCCTCACAGTATTTTATATGTCGTTATTATGTCTCCCCTAACCCTCCTATCCTCTAGTGTCGTCAGGCCGATTTCCCTTAACCTTTCTTCGTAGGACAATCCCCTTAGCTCTGGGACTAGTCTTGTTGCAAACCTTTGCACTTTCTTTAATTTCCCGACGTGCTTGACCAGGTGTGGGTTCCAAACTGGTGCTGCATACTCCAGTATGGGCCTGACGTATATGGTGTACAGAGTCTTGAACGATTCCTTAGTGAGGTATTGGAACGCTATTCTTAGGTTTGCCGGCAGCCAGTATGCTGCAGCAGTTATCTCATTGATGTGTGCCTCACGAGATGTGCTCGGTATTATACTCACCCCAAGATCTTTTTCCGTGAGTGAGGTTTGCAGTCTTTGGACACCTAGACTATACTCTGTATGCGGTCTTTTTTGCCCTTCCCCGATCTTCATAACTTTACATTTGGCAGGGTTAAATTCAAGAAGACAGTTACTGGACCACGCTATTAGCCTGTCCAGGTCTCTTTGTAGTCCTGCCTGATCCTCGACTGATTTAATTCTTCTCGTTAACTTCACATCATCTGCAAACAGGGACACTTCTGAGTCTATCCCTTCTGTTATGCCATTCCCATATACCAAAAACAGTACAGGTCCTAGGACTGACCCCTGTGGAACCCCACTCGTCACAAGTGCCCACTCTGACACCTCGTCATGTACCATGACTCGTTGTTGCCTCCCTGTCAGATATTCTCTGATCCATTGCAGTGCCTTTCCTGTTACGTGTGCCTGATCCTCTAGCTTTTGCATTAACCTCTTGTGAGGAACTGTGTCGAACGCCTTCTTGCAGTCCAAGAAAATGCAGTATATCTACCCCTCTCTCGCGTGTCTTATTTCTGTTACCTTGTCATAAAACTCCAGTAAGTTTGTGACACAGGATTTTCCTTCCCTGAAACCGTCCTGGTTGTCGTTTATAAGCTTGTGTCTTTCTAGGTGCTCCACCACTCTCCTCCTGATGATCTTCTCCATGACTTTGCATACTATACACGTCAGTGACACAGGTCTGTAGTTTAATGCCTTGTGTCTAAATTTGGCATCTTCCACACCTCAGGTAGTTGCCCAGTTTCAATGGATTTGTTGAAATTTTGTTAGTAGCACACTCAACATCTTTGCTCCCTCTCTAAGGACCCAAGGAGAAATGTTGTCAGGTCCCATCGCTTTTGAGGTATCGAGTTCACATTGCAGTTTCTTCACCTCCTCCTCGGTTGTGTGTATTTCATCCAGCACTTGTTGGTATACCTCCCTATTCTGAATTCCTGGAGTCCTTCCTGTCTCCTCTGTAAATACTTCTTTAAATCTCATGTTGAGCTCCTCACATACCTCTTAGTCGTTTCTTTCCTCAGCCTGATTATCTGGTCCTTGACTGTTGTTTTCCTCCAGATGTGGCTATACAACAGCTTCGGGTCAGACTTGACTTTTGATGATATGTCATTTTCGTATTGTCGCTGAGCCTCCCTTCATACCTGTGCATAGTCGTTTCTTGCTCTTCGGCTAATCTCTTTATTTTCCTGGATCCTTTGTCTTCTGTACTTTTTCCATTCTCTAGTGCACTTAGTTTTTGCCTCCCTACACCTTTGGGTGAACCAAGTACTCGTTCTGGTCTTCCCATTACTTCTGTTTATCTTGGGAACAAACCTCTCCTCTGCCTCTTTGCATTTTGTTGTCACATATTCCATCATTTCTTTTACTGGTTTTCCTATCAATTCTCTCTCCCACTGAAGTTCCTCATGCCTCTGTAGTCCCAACTTTTGTTGTTTCGTTTTCCCTTCCTATTCCTGCTCTCCTCTCCACTTGTAGCTCAACTATATAATCAAAACACAGAACCAAATGATCACTAGCTCCAAGGGGCCTTTCATAGGTGATATCCTCGATGCCGAACTACTCAAGGTGAATACTAGGTCCAATCTTGCTGGATCATCCTCACCTCTCTCTCTGGTAGTGTCTCTAAGATGTTGATGCATGAGGTTTTCCAGTACCACATCCATCATCCTTGCTCTCCATGATTCAGGACCCCCATGGGGCTCCAGGTTTTGCCAATCAAAATCCTTGTGATTGAAATCACCCATAACTAGTAACTTTGCTCTACCCATGTGAGCTCTTCTGGCCACATCGGCTAGTGTGTCTACCATTGCTCTGTTGCTCTCGTCGTATTCTTCTCTTGGCCTCCTGCAGTTCTGTGGTGGGTTGTACATTACAGCAATTACCACCCTATGGCCCTCAGACTGGATTGTTTCTACTATGTAGTCTTTTTCGCTCATTCCATCCATTCCTTCCATTTCCTTAAATCCCCACCGGTTCTTAATGAGCAGTGCAACTTCTCCTCCCCCTCTGCTCCCTCTATCTTTCCTGAGGATTTAATATCCGGGTGGAAAGATTGCATCTGTTATCATCCTGGTGAGTTTCGTTTCTGTGAGTGCTATTATGTTTGGGGATGTCTCCTTTATTCTTTCATGCCACTCCTCACATTTATTTGTCATTCCATCTGTATTTGTATACCGAACCTTCAACTTCTTTTCTAAAACCATAGTCTGGGGGGTACGTTGGGGTTGGGAAAGTGGGAGACCTGATGAGGAACTATGGGTGGTTGGTGTGAAGGTGGAGTTTGTTATGAGGTGGATGGGAGCATTGGGTATATCATGTGTGTTTTGGGTTAGATTGTTTGGTTGCATTGGGGTTGTCCAGGTTGGGGTACATCTGTAGGTGATTGTATTTGAGCTTCCTCTTGAGTCTGGGTTCTCCTGTCCATCTCTCTTTTCTTCTTTTGTCTTTGTACCCTCTCTTTCAGTTTCTGTCTTTCTTCTCTTGTTCTGTCGTGTGTGTGTGTGTGTGTGTGTGTGTGTGTGTGTGTGTGTGTGTGTGTGTGTGTGTGTGTGTGTGTGTGTGTGTGTTTGGTGTAGCAGTTGAGTTCAGAATCCTACCTTAATTTAGCAATAAAATAAGTCCCTCAAAGTTCTGGGCTATCCTAGGTTCTACTCACGTATGCTGCAATATAATAATACTCTATGCACTGCCCTCGTGGATACCTGAATAAACTACTCACTTCCCATGTTATTGTATTTATCTGACAGCGCCTACGCACTTGCTCGCTGTGTGTGACACCAGAATGTGGTTCCTTCCTTCCCTAGTTAATATCCCTTACTATGTGTTAAGTGTTCTATGTATGATATTCAGCTCTCCAGAGCAGGGATTATACCCTCAGCTGTCAGTATTGCAGGGCCAGATCTCTCATGCAAACCACAAAAAGGGTTTTATACATTACGTCCTGTAGCCTGACGTTCGTTCTGCTCAGTTGCTGTTGCTCATTTCCTCTCCATTTGGCATACTCCTGGTTCCTTGCCCCTCCTTCGTTTCTTTTGCACTGTATTCATTGGCACACGTACCACAGTCTCTTATCTGTCTGTCTTGGGTCCCCTTATTCGTCATATACACCACGACGTACTGTTAGAAACACCGTTAGGCCTAGTTCCCAACCACTTCCCTGTTCCCGTCTCGCCTCCTACCCTTGTCAACTTGTACCCGGCACTATACACTTGGCACTATTATCTATATTTTTCTCTTCTGTGATCACTTGTATTTTCCTTTTGCAGGGTTTAAATGATTATATGCACTTCAGGATTTGCTCATGCCTATTTGCTGAGCTCTATCCCCTCTGGAACTGTCAGGAAAAACGCAAATTAACGGAGCTGAAACGCGCGTGACTTCTTCCCCCGGACTGTGTGTGTACTGTATATGCACTCACCTAATTGTGGTTGCAGCGGTCGAGACTCAGCTCCTGGCCCCGCCTCTTTGCTGTCCGCTACTGGGTCTCTGCTCTCCCTGCTCCATGAGCTTTATCATACCTTGTCTTAAAACTATGTATGGTTCCCGCCTCTATGGCTGAAGAAGTGCTTCCTAACATCCCTTTGACTCATCTGAGTCTTCAGCTTCCAGTTGTGTCCCCTTGTTTCTGTGTTCCCTCTCTGGAACATCCTGTCACTATCTACCTTGTCGATGCCCTGCAGTATGTGTATGTGTGTGAGCATGTGTGTGTGCATGTATGTATGTGTGTGTGTCTGTCTGTCTGGCTGTGAGTGTTTGTGTGTGTGTGTCGGTCTGTGAGTGTCTGTACTCACCTAGTTGTACTCACCTAGTTGTGGTTGCAGAGGTCGATTCATAGCTCCTGGCCCCATCTATTCAGGGTCACTCTCCCTGCGCCATGAGCTTCATCATAACTCTTCTTAAAGCTATGAATGGATCCTGACTCCACTACATCGCTTCCCGAACTATTCCACTTCCTGACCACTCTGTGACTGAAGAAATACTTCCTAACATCCTTGTGATTCATCTGAGTCTTCAACTTCCAACTGTGTCCCCTTGTTGATGTGTCCCATCTCTGGAACATTCTGTCTCTGTTCACCTTGTCAATTCCTCTCAGTATTTTATTTGTCGTTATCATGTCCCTCCTATCTCTCCTGTCCTCCAGTGTCGTCAGGTCGATTTTCCTTAACCTCTCCTCGTAGGACATACCCCTTAGCTCCGGGACTAGTCTTGTTGCAAACCTTTGCACTTTCTCTAGTTTCTTTACGTGCTTTTCTTAGTGTGGGTTACAAACTGGTGCTGCATACTCCAATGTGGGCCTAACGTACACTGCGTACAGGGTCCTGAACGATTCCTTATTAAGATGTCGGAATGCTGTTCTTAGGTTTGCTAGGCGCCCGTATGCTGCAGCAGTTATTTGGTTGATGTGCGCCTCAGGAAATGTGCCTGGTGTTATACTCACCCCAAGATCTTTTTCCATGAGTGAGGTTTGTAGTCTCTGGACCCCTAGACTGTACTCCGTCTGCGGTCTTCTTTGCCCTTCCCCAATCTTCATGACTTTGCACTTGGTGGGATTGAACTCCAGGAGCCATGTGTTTGTGTGTGTGTGTGTTTGTGTCTGTGTTTCTTAATTTAACACAAGAGTTCATGTGGAGGAATATTCACAACGATAAATATACATACGACGTCACTGTATAAACGTTAAAGTATATACGTACATATGTATATGTATAATGTAACGTTATACATGTATATTTAAGCCACTGTATAAAGGAATTTTTTTTTTTTTTTTTTTAAATATTCATGAGAATGATGATAAATACATGAATATGACAATTCGATAGATTCAAAATATATTCGCATCATTGTAAGGAGACAAGGATTCCATTACACATCTACCTTGTTATACAGTTTATCATCTGAAATGGTTCCCCACTACTATACAAGAATATATGTAGGTAAATATTTTCTTTGCCAGGAATCTTTCTTTGTCTAAAGACGGTAACTAAATCTCGAGTTGGTAGAATTTATAAGTCGACCATCAGAGAGGTGGCGATGTTGTGTGACCCATACACGCTTTCCCCTTCACCATCCTATGGATTCTCTATGTCTTTCTCTGTCTCTCTCTTTCTCTCTCTTTCTCTCTCTCTCTCTCTCTCTCTCTCTCTCTCTCTCTCTCTCTCTCTCTCTCTCTCTCTCTCTCTCTCTCTCTCTCTCTCTCTCTCTTACTCTCTCCCTTTTTTTTACACAGGGTTTAGCAAGGTAAGAGCTGTTACCTATATCATCTCATTTGAAAATTTTTATTGTAATGAAACATACAAGTACGAAACAGGATGAAGTTGGCTCCATCTATGGGCCAGCATTTTCATTTGATTAACTGACTTTATTTCGTTGATATTATGTTGTACGAACATATTGCAGACTTGAGTGTAGAAGCTCACTTCTCGCTGTCCTCGGAGTGAAGCCAAGTGTAGTACTATGACAATGTTGGCCATGTACATAAGAATAAGGCCACTCACATCTCTACGGTGTTGAAGGCTCTGATGAAATGACAGATCTATCCAGGCTGGGACCAGGCGAGAGAAGAGTCGTCTTGCTCTGTTCTCTACTCTGTCAAGCAGTCACAGACTCCTTGGCAGATTAGAGAACACCTCTCTCTCTGTCTCTCTCTCTCTCTCTCTCTCTCTCTCTTGTCTCTCATCTGAGTACACACCCACACGCACACACACACACATACTCACAAACACACATCACAAACGACCACACAAAAATACATAAATTTTTCAATATATGGTAACTAAAACAAAAATGGGTTGCCAGAGAACAGGATGGAAAACTAGGGGAATGGAGGATGAATGTGGGAAGTAAATTGGGTAGCGGGCTCATGAAAAGCGAACAAGAGTGGGGAAGGAAGCTAGAAGATATTAGCAAGAAAATGGAGGAGAGGATAGCTGTAGAGAGCAGGAAATGGAATCTAGAAGCCACAGCAGCAGAGGCTAAGATACAGAGCTTAAAAGAGGAACTTAAAAATCTGAAACAGTCTAAAGAACCAAAGAGCAGAACAGGCATGACATCAGGAACTGCTATATCAGTCACAAACGACCACTGCAGGGAACAAAGCAGTTAAACTGTACGCAGAGGCCCTATAAAACCACCATGGAGCCCGAGAAAAGAAGAGGAGCACACCAGGAACAAACCAGGGGACTGAAAAAAACGAAAGAGCTTAGCTATACACAGAGGCCCTAACAGACCACAGCGGTGCCCAGGAAAAGCTGAGAAGGGATAATGACAGACGACTGGGCAGAGGGAAGTTGAAGGGGAAATTTACGAAGCAAGAAGACAGGGGGAGAAAAAAAACGATTGAAAGTACAATGAAAGCAATAGGAGATGACGACACGAGCCAGCTGACAATTTTTTTGAAAATAGAAGGGGTTTGCAAAAGGAAGAAACTGGCCAGTCAAAGTGATTTTCAGATCTAAATCTTCTTGAAACAGGATCCTGCAGGAGGAAGCACAACTATGGGACATATCAGCATACTGAAGGGTGTACCTCGACCATGACAGAACAGGAGAAGAAAGGCAGAAACTGAAAGAGAGGGTACAAAGACGTAAGGAGGAAAGAGAGCCAAAGACGGAGATGGGCAGAACTCAGACTCAGGAGGAAAAGCAAATACAACCTCCCTCGAAACCACCTACATTAGGCCCTCAACCCTGACAACTCAAATGGAATCAAACAATCTAACCCTAAACTCACACACCATACCCACTGCTTCCACCCCATTCATCACAAACTACACCTTCACAACAAGCCTCCATAGACCATTTTCAGGTTTCCCACTTCCCCAACCCTATCGGACCCCCCCTAGACCACAGTTTTAGAGAGAATTTGAAGGTTTGGTATACCAACACAGACGAAATAACAAATAAAGGTGAGGAGTGCCACGAAAGAATCAAGATATCCCCAGTCATCATAGCACTCACAGAAACTAAACTCACCAGGATGATAACAGATGCAATCTTTCCTCCTGGATATCAGAGCCAGAGGAAAGATAGAGAGAGCAGAGGGGCAGGAGAAGTTGCACTGCTCATTAAAAACCGGTGATATTTGAGGAAATGGAAGGAATTGGCGAATTATTAGGAACACTTAAGTCTGGGGGCCCTAATGTGATGTACAACCCGTCACTGGACTGCAGGAGGCCAAGAGAAGAATAGGAAGAGAACAACAGAGCAATGGTGGACGCACTAGCTGAGGTGGCCAGAAGAGCTCACACGGGTAAAGCAAAGATACTATTTATGGTTGATTTGAATCACAAGGAGATTGACTGGGAAAACCTGGAGCCCCATGGGATCCCGAAACATGAAGAGCCAAGATGATGGATATGGTAGTGGAAAACGTCATGCATCAATATTTTAGGAACACTTCCACTACCTTGAGTAGTTCGGACATTGAAGACATCACATAAAAATGACCCCACAGGGCTAGTGATTATATGGTTCTGAGCTTTGAGTACTTAAAGTTAAAAGTTGAGAGGGTAGCAAGAATAGGATGGGAGAAGCCAAACTACTAAAGGGTAGACTACACAGGCATGAGAACCTTCCTGCAAAAGGTTCAGAGGGAAAGAGAATTGGCAGGAAAATCAGTAAACGAAATGATGGAGAATGTGACAACAAAATGCAAGGAGGTAGAATAGAGGTTTGTTCCCAAGGGCAACAGAAATAAGGAAAGATCCGAACAAAGCCCATGCTAGAGAATGAAAAAAATACAGAAGACAAAGAACCCAGGAAAATAAAGAGATTAGTCGAAGAGCTACAAACGAATATGCACAGACAGGGAGGGAGGCCAAGTGACAATACGGAAACGACATAGCATCGAAAGTCAAGTCTGACCTGAAGTTGTTGTATACCAACATCAGAAGGAAAACAACAGTCAAGGACCAGGTAATTACGTTGAGGAAGGAGGATTGGGAGTTCACAAGAAACGAACAAAAAGTATGTGAGGTGGTCAACATGAGATTTCAAGAAGTATTTACAGTGGAGACAGGAAGAACTCTGCCAAGTCTGAATAGAGGATAACACCAACAAGGGATACAAGTGCTGGATGAAATACACATAAATCACCATGCCACATATAAACTAAATAATGTCAATCTTAATTCGTATTACTGATTGCGAAAAGGATTTGGGAGTTCTGGTTAGTTGTAATCTAAAACCAAGACAACAGTGCATAAGTGTTCACAATAAAGCAAACAGAATCCTTGGCTTCATATCAGGGAGCATAAATAATAGTCCTCAGGTTGTTCTTCAACTCTATATATCTTTGGTTAGGCCTCATTTAGATTATGCTGCACAGTTCTGTTCATCGTATTACATAATGGATATAAATGCACTGCAAAACGTACAATGGAGGATGACAAAGTTGATCCCATGTATCCGAAATCTTCCTTATGAAAACAGACTGAGGGCCTTGAATCTGCACTCTCTAGAAAGGCGTAGAATTATGAGGGTTATGATTGAGGTGTATAAATGGAAAACAGGAGTAAATAAAAGGAATGTAAATATCGTGCTAAAAAATATCTAGCCAAGAGAGGACTCGCAGCAATGGTTTTAAGTTTGAAAAATTCAGATTCAGGAAGGATATAGGAAAGCACTGGTTTGGTAATAGAGTGGATGAGTGGAATAAACTCCCGAGTACCGTCATAGAAGCTAAGATGTTGTGTAGTTTTAAAAACAGGTTGGATAAATACATGAGTGGGTGTGGATATGTGTGAGTTGGACCCAACTACGTTGTGCCAATAGGTCTGATTCTGTACTTCCTTAGGAGGATGTGACCTGACCTGACTAGGTGGGTCATTGGTTTAAGCCGGGTGGAGACTTGGACCTGCCTAGCGTGGGCCAGTAGGCCTGATGCAGTGTTCCTTATTTCTTATGTTTTTATGAACTTGATACCTCAAAGGTGGTGGGACTGGACAACATCTCTCCAAGGGTCGTTAGAGAGGGAGCAGAGATGTTGTGTGTGCCACTAACAACAATCTTCAACACATCCCTTTAAACTGGGCAACTACCTGAGGTGTGGAAGACGGCAAAGTCATGGAGAAGATTATCAGGAGAGTGGTGGAGTTCCTAGAAAGGAACAAGCTTATAAATGACAACCAGCACGCTTTCAGGGAAGAAAAATCCTGAGTCACAAAGCTACTGGAGTTGTATGACAAAGCAGTGGAAACAAGACATGAGAGAGAGGAGTGGGTAGATTGCATTTTCTTCTACTGCAAGAAGGCCTTCGACACAGTTCCTCAGAAGAGATTAGTGCAAAAACAGTGAAGTAGTGGAGGTAGGATCATTACATAGTTTTATGACGAGGTTTGATGAAGCTCATAGAGCACGGAGAGAGAGGACCTAATAGCAGCCAGTGAAGAGGCGAGGCCAAGATTTACGACTCGACCCCTGCAACCACAATTAGGTGAGTTCACTCAAACACACACACACACACACACACACACACTCAGGGAGACAGCAGCGAGTCATGGTACGTGGCGAGGTGTCAGAGTGGGCGCCGGTGACGAGCGGGGTTCCACAGGGGTCAGTCCTGGGACCAGTGCTGTTTCTGGTATTTGTGAACGACATGACGGAAGGAATAGACTCCGAAGTGTCCCTGTTTGCAGATGATGTGAAGTTGATGAGAAGAATTCAATCGGACGAGGACCAGGCAGAACTACAAAGGGATCTGGACAGCCTGCAAGCCTGGTCCAGCAACTGGCTCCTGGAGTTCAACCCCACCAAGTGCAAAGTCATGAAGATTAGGGAAGGGCAAAGAAGACCGCAGACGGAGTACAGCCTAGGGGGCCAGAGACTGCAAACCTCAATCAAGGAAAAAGATCTTGGGGTGAGTATAACACCAGCACATTCCTGAGGCGCACATCAACCAAATAACTGCTGCAGCATATGGGCGCCTAGCAAACCTAAGAACAGCATTCCGACATCTTAATAAAGAATCGTTCAGGACCCTGTACACTGTGACGTTAGGCCATATTGGAGTATGCAGCACCAGTTTGGAACCCACACCTAGCCAAGCATGAAGAAGCTCGAGAAAGTGCAAAGGTTTGCAACAAGACTAGTCCGGAGCTAAGGGGTATGTCCTACGAGGAGGTTAAGTGAAATCGACCTGACGACACTGGAGGACAGGAGAGATAGGGAGACATGATAACAACATATAAGATACTGAGAGGAATTGACAAAGTGGACAGAGACAGAATGTTCCAGAGATGGGACACAACAACAAGGGACACAGATGGAAGTTGAAGACTCAGATGAATCACAGAGATGTTAGGAAGTATTTCTTCAGTCACAGAGTTGTCGGGAAGTGGAATAGTTTAGGAAGCGATGTAGTGGAGGCAGGCTCTATACATAGCTTTAAGCAGAGGTATGATAAAGCTCATGGCGCAGGGAGAGTGACCCAGTAGCGGCCAGTGAAGAGGCGGGGCCAGGAGCTTTGACTCGACCCCTGCAACCACAACTAGGTGAGTACAACTAGGTGAGTACACACACACACACACACACACACACAGGTAAGGCACTCCAGTGGCTCAGGGAATACCTGTCAGGAAGACAGCAAAGAGTCATGGTTCGTGCCGAGGTGTCAGAGTGGGCGCCTGTGACGAGTGGGGTTTCACAGGGGTCAGTCCTTGGACCGGTGCTGTTTTTGGTATTTGTGAACGACATGACGGAAGGAATAGACTCCGAAGTGTCCCTGTTTGCAGATGATGTGAAGTTGATGAGAAGAATTCAATCGGACGAGGACCAGGCAGAACTAGAAAGGGATCTGGACAGGCTGCAGGACTGGTCCAGAAATTGGCTCCATGAGTTCGACCCCACCAAGTGCAAAGTCATGAAGAATGGGGAAGGGCAAAGAAGACCGCAGACGGAGTACAGTCTAGGGGGCCAGAGACTACAAACCTCACTCAAGAAAAAAGATCTTGGGGTGAGTATAACACCAGGCACATATCCTGAGGCGCACATCAACCAAATAACTGCTGCAGCATACGGGCGTCTAGCAAACCTAAGAACAGCATTCCGACATCTTAATAAGGAATCGTTAGGACCATACTGGAGTATGCAGCACCAGTTTGGAACCTACACCTAACCAAGCACATAAAGAAACTAGAGAAAGTGCAAAGTTTTGCAACAAGGCTAGTCCCGGAGCTAAGGGGTATGTCCTACGAGGAGAGTTTAAGGGAAATCGACCTGACGACACTGGAGGACAGGAGAGATAGGGATGACATGAAAACGACATATAAAATACTGAGAGGAATTGACGAGGTGGACAGAGACAGAATGTTCCAGAGATGGGACACAGCAACAAGGGGTTACAGTTGGAAGTTGAAGACTCAGATGAATCACAGGGATGTTAGGAAGTATTTCTTCAGTCACAGAGTTGTCAGGAAGTGGAATAGCTTGGGAAGTGATGTAGTTGAGGCAAGATCCATTCATAGCTTCAAGCAGAGGTATGATAAGGCTCATGGCGAAGGGAGAGTGACCCAGTAGCGGCCAGTGAAGAGGCGGGGCCAGGAGCTATGATCGACCCCTGCAACCACAACTAGGTGAGTACAAATAGGTGAGTACACACACACATACATACATACACAACATACACGCACACACACCCAAACACAGACACACACACACACACAAAAAAATCTGAATCAAAGATGTTATACAGTCACATTAGGAGGAAAAAAACATTCAAGAACCAGGTAATCAGGCTGAGGAAAGAAGGAGGGGAACTCACAAAGAGTGACCAGGAAGTATGTGATGAACTAAACAAGATTTAGAGAAGTATTTACAGAAGAGACAGGAATGCTTCCAGCAAACCGTGGAGATAAAGTGCACCAGCAGGTGCTGGACACAATACACATAACCAAGATAGAGGTGAAGAAACTGCTAGGTGAACTAGATACCTCAATTGCCTGAGGCGTGGAAGACAACAAATGTAGTTCCAATTTTTATGAAAGGAGACAGATAGGCAGCATTAAACTACAGACCAGTGTCACTGACTTGCATAGTATGCAAAATCATGGAAAAGATCATCAGGAGAAGAGTGGTGGAACACATTGAAAAGATTGGGTTCATGCAAGACAATCAGCACGGCTGTAGAGATGGGAAATCCTGTGTCACAAATCTACTTGAGTTCTACGATAAGGTAACAGAAGTAAGACAGGAGAGACAGGGATGGGAGGGATGGGTAGATTGCATCTTTTTGGACTGTAAGAAGGTTTTCGACACAGTACCACACAAGAGACTGGTGCAAAAATTAGAGCAGGCAGGAATAATAGGGAAAGTACTGCAATGGATCAGGGAATACCTGACATTAAGGATATGAGTGTTGGTACGTGATAAAGTGTCAGAGTGGGCGCATGTGTAGAGTGGGGTTCCACAAGGGTCAGTCCTAGGTCCGGTGCTGTTTCTAATATCTGTGAATGACATGATGGAAGGAATAGATTCAGAAGTGTCACTGTTCACTGATGTGAAACTGATGAGGAAAATACAAGCGGACGAGGATCAGTTAAGATTACAAGGGGATATGGAGAGACTACAAGTATGGTCCAACAAATGGCTCCTGGAGTTTAACCCTAGTAAGTGTAAGATCATGAAGTTTGGGGAAGGACACATAAGACAGCAGACTCCATACAGGTTAGGGACTCAAAGGCTGCAAACGTCACTTAAAGAAAAGGATCTTGGAGTAAGCCTTATAACGAACATGTCTCCTCAGGCACACATCAATCAAATAACTGCTGCAGCATATGGGCGATTGACAAACCTGAGGTTAGGGTTTAGACATCTGAGTAAGAAGTCATTCACGGCATTGTACACCATGCTCGCCAGGCCTATACTGGAGTATGCAGCACCAGAATGGAACCCTCACCTAGTCAAACACGTCACGAAATTGGATGACACTAGAGGATAGGAGGGACAGGGAGGACATGATAACAACGTATATAATACTTAGAGGAATTGACCAGGTGGACAGGGCTCGAATGTTTCTTAGATGGGATTCAGGAACAAGGGGCCACAATTGAAAGTAGAAAACCCACATGAGTCATAGGGATGTTAGAAAGTATTTATTTAGCCTTAGAATTGTCATGAAGTGGAATAATCTGGAGAGTGAAGTAGTGGTAGTAAGTTCCATACATAGCTTTAAGAAAAGGTATGATAAAGCTCATAGAGCAGAGAGAGTGAATTAGTATCGACCAGTGAAGAGGCGGGGCCAGGAGCTATGACTCGACCCCTGCAACCACATACAGCTGAGTACATATAGGTGAGTACACACACACTCACTCATACACATAGACCAACACACACAAACATGCATACACATATTCAAGCACACTCTCGCACACAGTTTATAGCCAGGGAATCTAGTATATCCTATCCAGAAAGTCAGAGGAGTGTAACCGAATGAAACTAGCATGTGCTACCAGGAAGATGCAAGGCAGAACAAAAATAGGATGCCAAAAGGCAGGATGAAGTGGCAGGGACACCAAGGAAGATTGGTCTGAGATGGTGCTATGGGCAGCAGCGTTCGAGTGCGTTATATAACAAGAGTGGGGAAAAAAAGGGTTATTGACGTTTGCAAAGCGATTGTGGAGAGGGTGTCTGCAGAGACCAAAGAGTGGTAGAGATGAACTGCAGCTGGTAAGGCAAAGGTACAGAGCCTGAATGAGGAACTGAAGGAGCAGAAGTGAAACAGCAGTGGCCAGCGAGGGAAAATGAAGGAGAGGGAGGAGCTAAGAAGACTTTTTCAAAAGCACTATCAGGCCAATGAGAGGTGCAGGAGATGATAAGGCAACCAGCAAAGAACATCATCAAATCAGATACAGATATATCGAGGAAAAGGAAGTGGGAAGAGGAGAGGGAGAGGTCACTAATTATTCATGGGCTGAATGGAGGACTTATCACATAAGACGACAGGTGGAGCAAACAGAGATTAAAAATATCATCCCAATAACAGGAGAGGAAGACAAGTCTCAGGTGACAGATTTTCAGAGACTTAGATGGTATTCAGAAGTTGCCCAGTCAAATCGACCCTCATGACAAAAATGGTATGAAAGAGGATAAGGCAGCAGAAACTATAGTTTAAGGAAAAAATACTGCTGGGTGTACTTTGACCATGACAGAATAAAAAAGGAACGGAAGTATTTAAGAGAGTGGTCACAAAGATGCCAGACAGAAAGGAGAGACAGGGCATGCATCGACAGGCATTTAATTAAGGTCAGCCTCCAGAGAACAACATGACGTTCAATGGTGATAAGTTTCAGCTGCTTAGGTATGGAAAGAATAAAGAACTCAAAAGGAACACTATATACAAAACTCAAGAGGGTCACCGAATAGAACGAAAGAAACACATAAAGGACTTGGGAGTGATTATGGCAGCAGATCTTTCTTTTAAAGACCATAACAAGACAAAGATCACAACAGCCAGGAAGATGATGGGGTAGGTATTGAGAACTTTCAGAACAAGGGAAATAATGCCGATGGTAACACTCTTCAAATCGCTAGTGCTCCATCACTTAGAATATTGCTCAGTGCTGACGGCCCCGTTCAAAGCAGGAGAAATATCAGAGCTGGAACAAATACAGAGATCGTTTACGGCTCACATTGAGCCAGTGAAACGTCTAAATTATTGGGAACGCCTTCAAGTCTTGAACATGTACTTATTGGAGCGGAGGAGAGAGAGATACATGATAATATATACCTGGAAAGTACTCGAGGGCCTGGTCCCAAATCTGCACACTGCCATAACAACATACTGGAGTGAGAGATATGGGAGGAAATGTAAAATAAACCCAGTGAGGAGCAGGGGTGCGGTGGGGACAATAAGGGAGCACTGTATCAACATCCGGGGTCCCAGACTATTCAACATCTTACCAAAAGATATCCGAAACACGGCTAGAACAAGTGTAGAAGACTTTAAGAGAAAACTGGACAAGTATCTTCACCAGGTGCCAGATCAACGAGGCTGTGATAGGTATGTAGGGCAACGGGCCTCCAGCAGCAACAGCCTGGTTGACCAGGCAAGCACCAGACGAGCCTGGCCCATGGCCGGGCTCAGAGAGTAGAGAAACTCTCGAAACTCTTCAAAGGTATATCAGAGGACCACCAAGAACAACCACCCAGAGAACTCTCTGAACCCATAGCCTCCCCTCCCACCTAAGTACAATAACCCAAAACAACCCATACTCCAGACTTACAGTCCGCAGCCTCCCACCACAAATGCCATCTTCACAGCAGCCTCTCACAAAATCCCACCCCTCTTTCCATGTCTTCAACCCGCATCAACCCCTCCCTCCTCCTGACCAATGGACAAACATATGCGATCCAAGAACCTACAAACCTGAACAAAGTAATGGAAAAGAAGCTTAAACTATGGTACATGAACGCAGATGGAATAACAAATAAAAGTGATTAGTGGCATGAACAAATTATTGAAGCATCCCCAGAGATCATATTACTCATGGGGATAATGCGTTGAATAGAGGGGTGTGTGTGGGTATGACTGAATAGTTAATTATCCAGTCCGATCATTAGTTGGATCTAAAAACCTGTCATCCTATGCTTGGATATCTGGATTACTTACCTATGTTCTACACAGGGCAGTGTGTATTCCCGAGTGTAGTGTGTCTCAAATAGGCAGTACTAATAAACATACATATAAATGCACATTCAAAAGTATTCGTAACAAGCACTTACTGTCGTGATGGGTGAGGTTATCAACTTCAGTCAGGAACACCACGAGACATGTGCCTGAGCAACTTCAGTCAGGAACACCACGAGACATGTGCCTGAGCCACCTGGCATGAACCTTGCTGCTGTGTGAACGCAAAGTGTTAATGAAGGGTACCATCATTCACGTTTGTAATGTGATTAGTGAATATCAGTGTTCATCACTGTACAAGCTTAGGAGTGTTACAAAATTAAGGGAAAGTCGTCTTCCCTCAAGCTAGGCTTTTATATACAAAAGAGGACCAGTATCACTAATCGAGGTTCGTTCGTTTGCACAGTTCTCGCCATACAGGCATATTGGGTCTAAAGTGTGGTCCACTGTTCTTGTGCTGGTAGGTGGCTCTGTTGTCAGCTGTATGGGCTGGGATTAAAGAAATCGTAGATACTAAGGTAAATTACTCTATATCTAACTCTAACTTACCTTAATTACTTATAAGAGGTGGTGTACTAGCCTAGGAGGCTTCATCACTAAATTAGTCTTATACATAAGAGTTGATACAACAAATGTAGCAATATCGGGTGTAGGATCATGTGCTAGTTACAGCCTATCCTCAACTCCCATGCTACCTCACCCATTCCCCTTCTAAGATTTACAGTGGAAATCAGTTGACTATGGCCAGATATCCCATAGACAAAGCTTACGGAGATAATAAGAGATGCGATCTTCCCGACTGGTTATCAGATTCCAAGGAAAGGCAGGGAAGAGAGGGTAAGGAGGACCTGCACTGCTCATCGGAAATTATTTGAGTCTTGAGGATATGGTTGGAATTGAGAGAGGGAAAACTGATAACTACCTAGTACGACCACTTCAGACCAGGGGTCCATAAGTGGTGATAGCAGAGCTATATATCCTGCCAGTAATTAGCAAAAGACCAAGACAAGAGTATGATGAGAGCAACAAAGCAATCATGGATAGACTAGGTAATGTGGCCAGAAAGGTCCAAATGGGCAAGGTAAAGTCACTAGTCAAGGGAGGATTGACTGGTGAAACCTAGAGTCACATGGGGCTGCAGAAACCTAGAGGGCTAAGATGCTGGAGTTGGTATTTGAAAACTATATGCACCAACATGTTAGAGACACAACCAGAGAGAGAGAATGGAGATGATGAACCAGCAAGGCTGGACCTTGCACCACCTAAGTGGCTCCAAAATTGGGGATATTGCATACAAATGGCCCATCAGTGCTAGTGATCACATGGCCCTGAGTTTCGATTACCTTGTAGATTTAAGAGTGGAGAGGAAAATAGCACGGGGAGCAGGGAAGAAGCCAAATTTCAAAAGCCGGGACTACACATACATGAGGCAAATCTTCAACGAGGTGCAGGGGGAAAAAGAGAGCTAGAGGGAAAGAAAGCTAGAGGGAAAGAGAGCTACAGGGAAAGAGAGCTACAGGGAAAGAGAGCTACAGGGAAAGAGAGCTACAGGGAAAGAGAGCTACAGGGAAAGAGAGCTACAGGGAAAGAGAGCTACAGGGAAAGAGAGCTACAGGGAAAGAGAGCTACAGGGAAAGAGAGCTAGAGGGAAAGAGAGAAAGTGAAATGATAGAACACGTGACCAGAAAGGCAGAGAGAAGTTCGTCAAGGAGCAACAGAAACACTGGGAAGACCAGAGGGGCAGAAAGTTCAAAGCTAAGCATGCTAGAACATGAGAAGATTATAAAAAACAAAAAACTCAGAAAAACAAGTAAATTTGAGCAGCCAGAAACGAATATGCCTGGATAGGGAGAAAGGCCCAGCTACAATTTGAGAATGACATAGCATCGAAAGCTAAATCTTACCCAACGATGTATTTTTTAGGCACGTCAAAAAGAAAAACAACAGTTAAGAACCAGGTAATCAGGCTGGAGAATGAAGGCCAGGAGCTCGCTAGGAATAACCAGGAAACAGTCCTCAGAATGGGTGGGTTTAGAACTCATGGCAAGTGAGTTGTCAAACTCCAGGCCAGTGCATGAGGCACTGGGCCAGCTGTATACAATAAGAACTCATGGCTTACTCACTGGCATGGAGTTTTACAACTCACTTGCCATGAGTTTTAACCCCGCCCATACCGTGGTTTATTTGCAATCGTGTGATTAAGATATCGTTAGTCATAATGACCAGGAAGAATGCGAAGTGTACAGCACTAGACTTAGCAAGGCATTCTCAGAAAAGACAGAAAGGCTCTTAACAAATCGAAGTATACTACACCATCAAGTGAAGGTCAAAATACACACAACCGGGGAGGAGGTGAAGAAACTTCTATGTGAGTTAGATACCTTGAAGACGATGGGATCAAATAATATCTCTCCATGGGTACTGTAAGAGAGAGAAGAGACACTGTGTGTGCCACTAATAACAATCTTCAAAAAATCTATCGAAACTAGAGAACTGCGATTGGTGTAGAGGAATAGCATATGTAGCTCCAATTTAAAAAAAAGGAAATCAGTCTCTATGTCATGTATAGTATGCAAATTTTTGGAGAACATTATCTATAGGGAATTGGATTAACTAAGAATAAAAAAATGAACTGTAATTAAGACACTTAGCTTATTGACGAATCCACGACTTCGCAGCCATCCCCGAAGTCGTTATAGAGGAGTCGTCCTTCCAACCCCTTGGGATGTCAGAAATAAGTGAGTATAAATATAAGATTAATTGCTGCAGAGGAGCGTATATCACCATATTCAGTCAGTAGAAACTAAAATGGTACTTACTGGGTTGGGCTAAAAAGCCTGTGTATCACCGAGTGAATGATAAATCTGCCTAGATCACAAATCGTTCCTAACTGTGCAGTTACTAGAACTTCTAAATGTCTGAGCAGACTTACCTGGGTATTTGTATTGGACCCTTAATTCACACCTGGAAAATGTTGTCTTGCTTGAAGATCGCTGAGGAATATCACACATTCTTGTCTGGTGGTGTTCCACTCGCAATTGTTCTCTTTAATATTTGTCTGTTGCAGTAATTAGTCACTACAAGAAGCTGCGCACACTTCTCTGTAATATACCGCTAATTTGGATTGTCCCCTTTTAAAACACAAATGCATGGAAGATTGTTTTATTAATTATCCTGGCGTGGATGTTTCTCTACGAGGATTTATTGCAATTTGTTTATATGTTCATCTCACAATAATGTCATTATAAGAAGCTGCACACACTTCTTTTTAATAATTTTCTTGTGAGGATGGAAATTGATAGAGGTCGAGGGTGCACTGTAAATGTCATTATAAGAAGCTGCACACACTACTTTTTAATAATTTTCTTGTGAGGATGGAAATTGATAGAGTTCGAGGGTGCACTGTAAATGTCCCTTTGTTAGGTCAATGCACGCCCTGCAACAGCTTCCTGTCCCATGGTTTATTTCAATCTGATGTCCTCCCTCGCTGGCCCCAGTTACCCCTGTATCACTGACCTAAGCACCATTTCCCAACTTGCTTAACACTGCAACAGTTTGCAACTCAAATGCTTGTTTTCTTCATGATTGTTCCACACGTGTATAAAGTGAAACAGGAGTTTTCTGTACTTTTCCTGCTATGGCAAAGAGAGTCATTTTTCTTAATTATCCATCACTCATATACACAACCACTAATCTTAAGAGGCTTGGCATACGTGACCAAGATTCGTTGCATACGTGACCTCTGTGACATTCCAGAGTACAAACATGTGGTAATTATTAGACTGTTGATCAGGAAGCCAGCAAGAAACCATCTGCCCCTTTCTAATGGCTGGGCCCCTCACTAAAAAAGGACTTGAAAGTGCTGAAATTGTGGAGAAATTTTCTCCACATTATCAGGAGAAGAATGGTCGTGCACATAGAAAGGAGTGGGCTCATATTTGACAACCAACACAGCTTCACAGATGAAAAATCTTGTGTCACAGACCTACTGGATTTCTACAACAAGGTGACAGAAAAACGACTGGCGAGAAAGGGATGGGTAGATTGCATTTTCCTGGACTATAAGAAGGCTTTTGACATATTACAGCAAAAGAGACTGGTACAAATGCTAGAGGAGCAATGGAGAAAAATAATTAAAAGCCCTGCAGTGTATCAGGAATGGTACGAGACGAGGTGTTGGAATTCGTGCGGGTTCCATAGGGTCAGTCCAAGGGCTGGTGCAGTTTCTTGCATATTAATAACATGACGGAAGGGTCAGAGTCAAAGTTGTCCCTATTTAGAGATGACGAGAAACTAATAAAGACAATACTAGTGGACGAAGACCAGGAAAGGCTGCAAATGGATATGGACAGGTTACAGCCCTCGTCCGCCAAATGGATCGTGGAGTTTAACCCCAACAAGTGCGAAGGTATGAAGCTTGAGGATGCACAAAAAAGACTGCAAACGGAGTACAGGCTCGGGGATAAAAGGCTATAATCTTGGTGTGAGTATTATACTAAGCACATCTCCTGAGGCACATCAACAAAATAAAAGCTGCAGAATAAGGACGTGTGGAAAACCTAAGAATGGCATATCGACATCTAAGTAAGGAGTCATTCACTACACTATACACCATTTACGTCAGGCCCATATGTAAGTACGCAGCTCAAGTACGGAACCCTCACCTGGTCAACACGTCAAAAAATTAGGAAAAGTGCTGAGTTTTGCAATAAGACTAGTCCCGGAGCCAAGGGATTTGAGGAGAGGTTAAGGGAACTCAAACTTATGAAACTGGAGGACAGGAAAGATAACGGGGATATGATAACGACGTACAAAATTCTGAGAGATTCACAAAGTGAACAGGGGCAGAATGCTTCAGAGATGAGATACAGGAACAAAAAGGCACAACTGGAAGTTGAAAATTCACATGAGTCAATGGGATGTCAGAAAGTATTTCCTCAACCTTAGGGACCAAGTAGTGGAACAATCTGGAGAGTGAAGTATTTAAGACCGGGATATATACACAGTTTTAAAGAGGTACGATAAGGCTCTTGGAGCCTGGAAAGAGTGGACCTAGGGCGGAGCCAGGAGCTATGAATCGTTCCCTTCAACCATATAATGGTCATTACATATAGCTGAGTGTATACACACACACAAACACACACACACTCACACACACACACCCGGGCCACAAACACCACTCACGCACGGGGCCACATTTATTCTTGACATCGTGAAAATGCATTTCGAAAGTTTTCCTCTATACACACAATGCATACAACAGGCCTCAGTGTCAAATCGAAATATGCCTGGGAAACAAATGGATAGCTACCCACAGTATACACACACACACCCTTCCGCAGGCAGGCGGCACTGTTCTAATGCTGCAGACCAAACTAAACATTTCGAAGTTTTCTTACACACACACACACACATACATACAACAGGCCTAGTGTCAAATCGACATGTGCCTAGGACAAAATGGTAACTAACACACACACACACACACACACACACACACACACACACACACACATTTACATTAACATCGTAGAAAACATGCACAGTATTGGATTAATTTACTCACTCAGTATAATTCGCAATGCACCCGTGGCCACTCGCTCAGTAACGATAAAATCTTGAAGTATACTGCTGGACCATTCTGAGCATTATGTATTTACTAAAAAAAATATTTTCTTTAGTTATTGTAAAATATAAAAATGATTGAGAACAATTATTTGCTTTCCGGGATGAAGTAATTTTTGTTTTGTTTTTCCTAAAATTAAGCTGTTATTTGTAATTTATTATTGGTATTTCAAAATCACTTTGCTTTGACTATTGCTCTTGACACTTTCATATAATATTAAAAATTGTGATAAAAGTGTATTATTAAATTTCGCTTCATTTTCTTTTTCTTTTATTTTACTTCATTCAGCTTTTCTATTTGAATTTGTTAAGAACATAAACACATTAGAAAGAAGGAGCACTGCAGAGTGCCTGCTAGTCCATGCTAGGCAAGTCCAAGTCACCTACTTGCCCAAGCCAGTCAACTCAAACTCAGAACCACCTACACCCACTCATGTATTTGTCTAAGTTATTTTTCAAATTAGCTTCAATGACGTTATTTCTATATGCTTTTTAAACCTATTTTTTTCCAACCTGAACCCATTGCTGCTAGTCCTGTTTTTGCTAGATATTTTTAGCACATTATTTTACATCCCCTATATTTACTCCCGTTTTCCATTTCTACACCTCAATCATATCCCCCCAACTCTATTCCTTCCTAAAGAGAGTGAAAATTCAGGCCCCTCAGTCTATTATCATAAGAAAGATTTTTGTATGTTTTCCAGCGCGTTTAGATCCATGCTCTAATACTGTGCAGCATAATCTAAATGTGGCCTAACCAATTATATAAAGAGTTGAAGAATAACCGGTGGAGTCTCGTTATTTATACATCTTGTAATAATATTGGTAGAATTACCGACAATATGTTAAGTAAAAGGACACAAATGCAACTAATGTGACATTTTATTGTGGCAACGTTTCGCTCTCCAGGAGCTTTCTCAAGCCGTTACAAGCGTTACATGGACACAGTGAGCTTATATATACTCTTAAAGTGAGGTGAAATACTAGTGGTGGTCGAATTAGTAGTGATATAAGTAGTAGTAGTAGTAGTAGTAATACAATCAGGTAGAACAATCAATATGCACATGAGTAAAAGGTAATAAAACAAATACTTGGGTAGTATAACAATGGGTTAGAAAATTATTTCTGCTGGAGGTTGAAATATAGAAGGCCTGTAGGAGTATTCCACATCTACGATGTGCTGAATTAGCAGGAGAGACTATGTGATGGTAGGGTTAACTGTTTTCAGGAGGATTCTTGCTAAGACTTCTGCCTTTGTTTTGTTTAATTGTGTTAGAAACAGAGATAAGTGCTGATTCAAGGCATTCGCGTCTACGGAAATTAGTTTCTTTGATTACTAGTCGGGCGTCTTTGAATTTCATGAGATGATTGTTGGAATTTCGGTGTTGTACGCAGGCGTTGTTCAGGTTATCGTTTCTGCATGCATTAATGTGTTCATTGATGCGTGTTTCGAGGTTTCTTGCTGTTTCTCCTACATAAATTCTGTCGCAGCCTCCACAGGGTATAGTGTAGACCTCTGCGTTGACTGGTTCATGGTGCTTGGATTTAGTCCTGGTTAGATCCTTAATAGAAGTACTGGAAGCGATGGCGATTCTAGTGTTAGCTTGTGCAAATACTTTAGAAATGTTGGATGCAACCTGGCTGTTGGGAAGAATTATAACTTTGTTTGGAGTGGTGTTGATGCGTGGAGAATTAATGATCTGAAGAGCTCTTTTCTTGCAATCTTTGATGAAAAAGGAAGGAAAATGTAACTCAGTGAAGGTTTGGTGAATGTATGTACATTCCTCGTCAAGAAACTCAGGACTACAAATTCGGTAAGCTCTGGGAAGAATCCATGATGATGCCTCTTTGGTCTTAGTATCTTGACTGGAATAGAAGTGTGTGAGATCATTTTTATTTGTAGGTTTCCGGTAAACTTGAAATCTTAGGTTGTTATCTACTTTGTGGATGAGGACGTCTAGAAAGGGTAGCTTGTTATTGGACTCTTCTTCTAGTGTAAACTGGATACGCCGGTTCAACTGCGTTGAGCTGCACGAAATATGAGGGCCAACCTTCAGATTGACCACCACACTGCTGAGCATATTCTCAGTAAAGTCACCACAGCCAACCTCCAACAGAAGATTAAACTCAATCGCAAACTTCAGTACCTCTGCAATAATAGTCGATGGAAGGAAATGGGTAGAGAATCCTTGATAAATAACTTATCATCACGCACCTTAACTGACTACGAGAAACAAGCGCTCAGTCTGGGTCTCAAATTTACCACTAACATACGAAAACCAAACTATCAACTGAATTTAGTCACCAGAAACCACAGACACAGTGACAGCAACTTCCAGAAGGGTTATATACAGGGCATTCTCACCGCAGCTTTATGTGAACCTTCTACTAATCTTCCCAGGCGATATATCAATGCTCTGAAGGGCCTTGCCAACGACCCAAATATTATCGTCACCACCGCCGACAAAGGAGGTGGAGTCGTCATATTCAACACCAGTGAATACAACACCAAAATGATGGACCTTTTGAATGAAAAATCCACTTACGAACCCATCAACACACAACAGTGGGAAACACTCACAAAAGATTTCCTATAAAAAACCAGACAAATACTGAAACGCACCAGTGAAGGAAAGAAACTTCTGTACTTGATACCCAGCAACCCTAAACCAGCACACATGTATGGCTTACCCAAGACCCATAAGCATAATATTCCTCTCAGACCAATCACATCAGGTATAGGCAGTGCACCACACAAACTAGCCGGAGTTCTTGCCAAACATCTTTCCTGCCTTCTGGGGACCATCAGCCCCGCTCATCTTAAACATTCAGGCGACCTTCTCAACCGCATCCGAAATCTCTCCATCCGAAACAAGAAACTAAGCAGTTTGGACGTGACTTCCCTCTTCACTAAAGTACCTACCACACAAGCCATCGATGTTCTACGACGTAAAGTCAATCAGGACCTTAACCTTCCTCTACCTCCCGGAGATTTTGTTGACCTTATTGAACTCTGTGTTAATTTCAACTGTTTTTCTTTCAATAACAGGCTCTACAAACAAACATACGGCATGGGTATGGGGTCCCCATCAGTGCCGTCTTAGCTAACTTGTACATGGAACACCTAGAGGCTGAACACTTCGCCAACATCATCCCCTCAAGCGTCACTTGGTTACGTTACGTAGACGACGTCCTCGTAATAACTCCCAAACGTTTTGATGTACGGAATTTCAGGCAAGGCTCAACGCAGTTGAACCGGCGATCCAGTTTACACTAGAAGAAGAGTCCAATAACAAGCTACCCTTTCTAGACGTCCTCATCCACAAAGTAGATAACAACCTAAGATTTCAAGTTTACGGAAACCTACAAATAAAAATGATCTCACACACTTCTATTCCAGTCAAGATACTAAGACCAAAAGAGGCATCATCATCGGATTCTTCCTAAGAGCTTACCGAATTTGTAGTCCTGAGTTTCTTGACGAGGAATGTACATACATTCACCAAACCTTCACTGAGTTACATTTTCCTTCCTTTTTCATCAAAGATTGCAAGAAAAGAGCTCTTCAGATCATTAATTCTCCACGCATCAACACCACTCCAAACAAAGTTATAATTCTTCCCAACAGCCAGGTTGCATCCAACATTTCTAAAGTATTTGCACAAGCTAACACTAGAATCGCCATCGCTTCCAGTACTTCTATTAAGGATCTAACTAGGACTAAATCCAAGCACCATGAACCAGTCAACGCAGGGGTCTACACTATACCCTGTGGAGGCTGCGACAGAATTTATGTAGGAGAAACAGCAAGAAACCTCGAAACACGCATCAATGAACGCATTAATGCATGCATAAACGATAACCTGAACAACGCCTGCGTACAACACCGAAATTCAAACAATCATCTCATGAAATTCAAAGACGCCCGACTAGTAATCAAAGAAACTAATTTCCGTAGACGCAAATGCCTTGAATCAGCACTTATCTCTGTTTCTAACACAATTAAACAAAACAAAGGCAGCTTCACCATCTCTGAAGTCTTAGCAAAATCCTCCTGAAAACAGTTAACCCTACCATCACATAGTCTCTCCTGCTAATTCAGCACATCGTAGATGTGGAATACTCCTACAGGCCTTCTATATTTCAACCTCCAGCAGAAATATTTTTCTAACCCATTGTTATACTACCCAAGTATTTGTTTTATTACCTTTTACTCATGTGCATATTGATTGTTCTACCTTATTGTATTACTACTACTACTACTACTACTTATATCACTACTACTTCGACCACCACTAGTATTTCACCTCACTTTAAGAGTATATATAAGCCCACTGTGTCCATGTAACGCTTGTAACGGCTTGAGAAAGCTCCTGGAGAGCGAAACGTTGCCACAATAAAAATGTCACATTAGTTGCATTTGTGTCCTTTTATTTATTTATACATCTTGATATGAACCCATGAATTCTATTCGCTTTACCGTGAACACTTCCGCACTGCTGTCTTGGTTTTAGATTACTGCGAACTAGAACTCCTAAATATTTTCGCAATCAGTGATATTAGGATCTGGTTTATAAGTGTCATAGTTATATTTATTTCCAACTCATAGAACTTTGAAATTGTCTACATTAAATTGCATCCGCAAGTGTTTGAAACAACTACATCCCATTCTGTAAACATGTAATTCATCAATTTACATCTTCACTATACAAACACAGAAATCCTATCACAACCTAATACATCTAATCAGCTTAGCACCCATGCCCTTAACCGCTCCAAGACGTGTCTTGTGTGCTCTCTGTGAATCTGAACAAGGTGTCTTCTCTTGAGCTACTCTACCAGCAGCTGAAAGAAGAACTTAGGGTGGCTAAGCTTGAGATACAGCGACTGACTGAGGAAAACAAGAGGATTCGTAGTAATCCCCCTGTTGTGAATCCTCAAGTCAAGAAAGGAACCTGGACTGTGGCTGGAATGCATGGGACAAAGTTAAGGATCAAGAGAATGGATGGAGAGGTAGAAACGACGAAAATCCAGGAGAACGTTGTGGAAACATCGAACCGATTCTCTGTGCTACCCGATGAATGTGAGTCGACTTCTGGGAATGTCACGACGAACGACACCAAGGAAGGTAAAAACATTGTTGTTGTTGGGGATAGTCCGGTTAGGTATATGGATAGGACCTTCTGTTTGAAGGATAGGAGTAGGAGACAGAGGGTTTGCATTCCTGGGGCTAGGATGGAGGATATTGTTAGCCATCTGGACGACATCATGAGAGGTAATGGGAGCAATCCTATTATGTCTCAGTGCTGGAGGCAACGATGTTGGCAGACGTAGGAGTGAGGACCTGACTAGCAGGTATAGGTCAGCAATAGACATAATTAGGAAGAAGGGTGGGAACCCTGTCATATGTGGTATTTTGCCAAGGAGAGGAGTTGGAAATGAATGGTTGTCCAGGGCAATTGGTGTCAACTGCTGGCTGGACAAATACTGTAAGGAAAATGCAGTAACATTCATAGACAACTGGGACCTCTTCTATGGCAGAAATGACATGTATGCCAGGGATGGGGTTCACTTATCCAGGTCTGGGGTGGGAGCACTGGCAACTGCAGTGAAGGGAGCTGTTAGGGCTTTAAACTAGAAATAGTGGTATGGGTTTTTGGGGAAAAACAGTGAAGTCCCAGTGTAGTAATATTATGAGTTCTAGCGGAACTAGTATTAGGTCGATTAGTGGAAAAAAAACAGAAATGAGTAGGAAGGGTCTTTAAATGTATATTACACCAATAGTCGTAGAGCTAGGAATAAGATGGACGAATTGAGATTAGTTGCTAGAGCGGGTAATATTGGTATTTTTGCAATAACTGAGACGTGGTTTAATATGAAAAATCGGGACATGCCTGCTGAATGTCGCATCCAGGGTTTTAAATTGTTCCAATGTAGACAGCCTGTACTGTTTGCATAGACAGCCTATGCTGTCTGCCAGCTGAATTCCTATTTCGTGCCATGCTAGTTTCCATAGTATTCCGCCAGAGGGCAAGCCTTGTAGGCGTACCCACGTCAACCAGACCAGCCCTGGCCCTCTCTCACTAACGCAGCGGCCTTCACTCAGACAACAAGGCCTACTCCTCTCTCTCTTGCGGGCGTGGCCCTGCTGGGCCATGGCCACAGAACACACAGCCTTTGTACTCACCCTTTATTACAAATAAAGTAAGAAGCCTCCGAAGACCTTATCATTGCATTCCTGCTACCAAGAAGAACGACACAAATAATTTTCGTTATAACAGTGGTGACAGCGGTGGTCTACGGCAGAGCGTAGTGTAGGGGACCGTCCAACCATCCAACCAGCCGACCAGCCGGTCATCCGTGAGCATCCGGTCATCCGCTGGCTTATAGCGTCATCCGTTTTCTCCAGCGTCTATTACGTGCCTAAGACAGATCTTCGTCCTTGATTTTTCCACAAAATCAGGACATCGGCGTCACGGCGTCATCTCCAGCCTGAAGCAGTCACGTGTGTGTTCAACTCCTACTTTACAGTTCTCCATCGTTCTCCTGCATTCTCCAGTGTCCCTACGCCTTTCCTACAGCTACAAGAGACGCGAGGTGAGGTCATTTTGGGTGTGTTGGTGTTGTGTACCACGCGTGCCCACCCCAGGATGCCACTACCTGCCTCCCTCACACTCTGCACCCGTGTATACCTACACCTTTCATACAATAAAACTCCGTCTAGTCATCGGCCATATCTCTTCACCTACGCTACCATTCTACTGCACTAGACCTGAAAGAAGAAAGGCAAGAACAGCAATAACATTTCCCCATGGAATGCCCCTCTAATCCTGGTTCCCAAGAAAGATGGAACACGGCGTCCTGTTATCGATTACAGGTAACCAGTCTAAATAAATGGTGGAAGCGGTGCCTCGCAGCAGTTGTGTTTGCCTGAGAGGGAAGGAAGAGGAATGAAGTTTGTCTTCACTCCATCCGTCTCTCAACGAGTTATCCTGATGTCGTGTCTGGAAATCACAGCATCCAGACACAGGTACATGCAGGATCCAGGCCGAAATTCGCCGAATTTCTCCTAGTGGCGTCCTCCTCTGACGTCACGCCACAGCGTCCCATGCCGTTTCTCAGTCACGTGCTCAGCCTTGCCAGCATGTTCTGCTGTTGTTGTTCAGCTCAGCACTGCTATTTCAGCACTTCAGAGGTGAGTTTGTGGTGATTTCCCAGTGTGAGTGTGTCTCCTTGTGTGTTGTGGGTGTGGGAGGCAGGCGCACGGCCCTCTCTCTCACTATACACACCCGCCACACACACCATACACGACTCACTGCTCTCACTCCCTCTGTGCTGTTTTCTGTGAATTTCCTTGTGAATTTTTGCCAGAACTGTGTATCCGAGTGCGAAGGCCATTTGAAGCCACGTGTGACCAAGCCACATGGGATGATCACCAAGCCATGTGGATCACCAAGCCACGTGGATCATCAAGCCACGTGGATCATCAAGCCACATGGATCTCCAAGCCACGTGGATCTGCAAGCCACGTAGGTGTGACAAAACCATGTGGGTTAGGCCAGATCGCAAGCCACGCAGTGGTCTGCGCCTGCATCAACCCATGACGTCACCATGCTGCTGACGTCACGATGCTGCCGACTCCACGACTTCACTCCACTGACGTCACTCGCGATGTCACCCCAAGACATCTATCACGACGTCACTCCACTGACGTCACTCGCGATGTCACCCTATGACATCTGTCACGACGTCACTCCACTGATGTCACCCCATGACATCCGTCACGACGTCACTCCAGGACATCACCGAGTGTTCTAGTTTCACAGTGAGCATTTTATTTCCATTATTTGTCGAATAGTTTGAGAGAAGATAAGTCGAGTGTTCATTAATTCCTCTCAGTCAGTGTTCTCACATGTTCATGTATTGCTTAGTGATGATTTTTATACAGAAAAGCGTCATTTGATAGTAAGCTATGTTGTACCACATGTGCAGTATGTGTGCAGTTTCTCGTGTGTCCTATGTAACACCTATGTGTTACTTTGGCACTCGGTGTGACCCACGCCCCGCGCGCTTGACAGCTGACATTTGTCAGTCCAGGCGTCAGTTACGAGAGTTCGACCGCCTTGTACAGAAATCTCTTATTGTTTGCCGCTCATAGATGCCTTTGCTGAATCCTACCAGCGACGATTCTCCCATCCAGACCGTTCCACTTCACCTCCTAGACCGTCAGTTCAGTTATTGCAGCTGACCAGTCTGAGAATGCTTATAATGCCCTCTGCTGTAACCGCAACTGTCGAAAGATGTCACTCGTCTAGCCGCAGTTAAGCCTGTCGGCAGGCGACTGTCAGCCTTGTGTCAAAGCTTCAGTGAGCAGCCTGCACAAAGTTGATGTCACTTTGACTGCTAGCCCCCTCACTGCAGTATGGTGTATGCTGTTACGACGTCCAGATGTTTCGCCGAGTCGTCCCTGTCACGACTCACTTCACACTCGCCAGCAGCGACAGCTCCAGTGACAGTACCAGTCGAGGAATGTCCTCCTGAGTCGCTTGCCAGTAGAAGTCCTGTCAAGTTGCGACTACTGACGACGCCTCACTCGCGGGCACTAGCAGGTTGCGCCCCAGGTTGAGTGAACCCTGCAGCGACTACTACCTACGATGACTCCTTCACCGTCCCAGAGGATATGTCACAGCTCAGCCGCAGCTCCCAGAGGATATGTCACAGCTCAGCCACAGCTATGTCTCCCTTGTTGCAGTACGTGTCCAGATGCAGGAAGGCGTGCATTGCTGAATCGACGTTCACTGCCTTAAACCACGAAGCACGCCTTTTTTTGTCTTCCCTCGCTGGAGGAAGTTTTTTTCGATGTCCATATGTTTTTGTATATATGTTTTTCTTTCGTGTTTTGTGACCTGTTCTTGCGACAGAGAGACCCGAGTTTTTTTTACTGCCAGACATGGTCGGGGTCGACCATGGGCACGTGGCCGAGTGATGTAGACAGTCTGTACTGTTTGCATAGACAGCCCATGCTGTCTGCCAGTTGAGTTCATATTTCATGCCATGCTAGTTTCCATAGTATTCCGCCAGAGGGCAAGCCTGGTAGGCGTACCCACGTCAACCAGACCCGCCCTGGCCCTCTCTCACTAACGCAACGGCCTTCACTCAGACAACAAGGCCTACTCCTCTCTCTCTCGCGGGTGTGGCCCTGCCAGGCCATAGCCACAGAACATGCAGCCTGTGTACTCACCCTTTATTACAAATAAAGTAAGAAGCCTCCGAAGACCTTATCATTGCATTCCCGTTTCCAAGAAGAACGACACAAATAATTATCATTATACCAAGTAGACAGAAGTATCGGGAGGGGGGGTGTTGTGGCACTCTATATCCGTGATCATTTAAATTGTTGCATAAAAATGGGCATAAAGTCTGAAATAATACATAGAGAGTCTGTCTGGATACAATTTTCAGAGGAGTGTGAAAAATTTATTTTAGGCGTGATATACTGTCCTCCAAACTTAGATAGGGAACAAGGGAGACTACTTTGGGAGGAAATTGCTAAGGCCACAAGGCACGATAACATAGTAATTCTAGGGGACTTTAACTTTAGTCAAATTGATTGGAATTTCTTGACAGGGAATTTCGAATCTAACGACTTTTTAGAAGTAGTTCAGGATTGTTTTTTGAAGAAGTTTATGACAGAACCTACAAGAGGAAATAACCTACTTGACTTAGTTCTGGCAAACAAGGAAACCCTTGTTATTAATTTAGAAATTACTGAGGAACTCGGCAAAAGCGACCACAAATCAATTACCTTTAATTACCACTGCCTTAAACCACGAAGCACACCTTTTTTTGTCTTCCCTCTCTGGAGGAAGTTTTTTTTCGATGTCCATATGTTTTTGTATATATGTTTTTCTTTCGTGTTTTGTGACCTGTTCTTGCGACAGAGAGACCCGAGTTTTTTTTACAGCCAGACATGGTCGGGGTCGAACAATCTAAGTTTGGAGGACAGTATATCACGCCTAAAAGAATTTTTTCACACCCCTCTGAAAATTGTATCCAGACAGACTCTCTATGTATTATTTCAGACTTTATACCCATTTTTATGCAACAATTTAAATGATCACGGATATAGAGTGCCACTTCCCCCCCTCCCGATACTTCTGTCTATTTGGTATAATGATAATTATTTGTGTCGTTCTTCTTGGAAACGGGAATGCAATGCTAAGGTCTTCGGAGGCTTCTTACTTTATTTGTAATAAAGGGTGAGTACACAGGCTGCATGTTCTGTGGCCATGGCCTGGCAGGGCCACACCCGCGAGAGAGAGAGGAGTAGGCCTTGTTGTCTGAGTGAAGGCCGTTGCGTTAGTGAGAGAGGGCCAGGGCGAACAATCTTCCGAGTACTGTGATAGAGGCTAGGACCTTGGGTGGCTTTAAAAAGAGATTGGACAAATATATGAGTGGGAGGGGCTGGGTTTGATTGGTGTCGTGAGTACGGGAATAAATTCTTAGGTAGTGTTGGTTTTGATATGGACCTGCCTTGTATGGGCCAGTAGGACTTCTGCAGTGTTCCTCCATTCTTATGTTCTTATGTTCTTCTTATGATGTATTATAGTAGGGATAACTCAGTAACTGTCCCAAATTTTCGCTTAGCAGATTACAATGGGATTATAGAACACTTATTATCTGTGGACTGGGGTAACGAAGAGAGCTATCAATATGACAGTTTTCTGAACACTATACAGGCTGCCCAAAGAACATTTCTCCTGTATAAAAAAATTAGATCAAGTAGAATTGACCCAAAATGGATGAATATTAGGCTCAAATGTCTTTTAGGGCAGAAGAAAGGAATTTATAGGCGCATAAAAAGAGGTGAGGGCCATCTTATAAATCAGTATACTGACATTGAGAGGGACGTTAAAAAGGGGATAAGAAAAGCTAAACAGGACTATGAAATTAAAGTTGCTAGGGATTCAAAAACTAACCCAAAAAGTTTTTTTCAGGTTTATAGAACAAAAGTTAGAGATAAGATAGGTCCCCTTAAAAATAACACTGGGCATCTTACTGACAAGGAGAATGATATGTGCTATATTTTTTATAATTATTTTCTCTCGGTTTTCACACAGGAATACACTAATAATATCCCAGTATAAGCCTGACCTCAATTGTAGGTAAATTACTAGAGTCCATTATAGCTGATTTTATAATAAGCCATCTGGATAAAAATAATTTCATTAATGATACTCAGCATGGATTTACTAGGGACCGTTCCTGCCTAACTAATTTATTAACTTTCTTCACTAAAGCTTTTCAGGCTGTTGATCACGATAAAGAATTTGATATTGTTTATTTAGATTGTGGCATTCCTGGTTTTGACGGTTCTCAGTATCCATCCTGTCATTTTTCTAGCAGATGTGATTGCTACGGTGTTATGGTCCTTGAAGGTGAGATCCTCTGACATGATCACTCCCTGGTCTTTGATATTAGTTTTTCGCTCTATTGTGTGGTTGGAATTTGTTTTGTACTCCGATGAGATTTTAATTTCCTCACGTTTTCCATATCTGAGTAATTGAAATTTCTCATCATTGAACTTCATATTGTTTTCTGCAGCCCTTTTAAAGATTTTGTTTATGTCTGCTTGGAGTCTTGCAGTGTCTTCAACGTGGACACTGTCATACAGATTCGGGTGTCATAATACAAAGGAAGACACGGCACTGTGGCTTATATCCCTGTCTATGTCCGATATGAGGATGAGGAACAGGATGGGAGCGAGTACTGTGCCTTGTGGAACAGAACTTTTCAATGTAGCCGCCTCAGACATTTCTCTGTTGACTACTACTTTTTGTGTTCTACTTGTTAGGAAATTATAGATCCATCTACCAACTTTTCCTCTTATTACTTTATCACGCATTGTGTGTGCTATTACACCATGGTCACACTTTTTAAAGGGTTTTGCAAAGTCTGTGTATATAACATCTGCATTCAGTTTGTCTTCTAGAGCATTCAGAACCTTGTCGTAGTGGTCCAGTAGTTGGGACAGACAGGAGCGACCTGCTATAAACCCATGCTGCCCTAGGTTGTGTAATTGATGGGTATCTAGATGAGTGGCGATCTTGCTTCGTTGAACCCTTTCAAAGATTTTTATAATATGGGACGTTAGCGCTATTGGTCTGTAGTTCTTTGCTCTTGCTTTACTGCTGCCTTTGTGGAGTGGGGCTATGTCTGTTGTTTTCAGTAACTGTGGGACGACCCAAGTGTCCATGCTCCCTCTCCATAGGATGTTAAAGCACGTGATAGGGGCTTCTTGCAGTTCTTGATGAACACGGAGTTCCATGAGTCTGGGCCTGGAGTGGAGTGCATGGGCATGTCATTTATTGCCTTTTCGAAGTCATTTGGCGTCAGGGTAATGTCAGATAGGTTTGCGTCTGACAAGTTCTGTGGCACTCTCATAAAAAAATCCTTTAGGTGTTTGACTTTCAGTCTGGTTAGAGGCTCGCTAAAAACTGAGTCATACTGGGACTTTAGTAACTCACTCATTTCATTGCTGTCATCTGTGTAGGATCTTTCCCGTTTAAGTAGGGGCCCAATACTGGATGTTGTTCTCGACTTTGATTTGGCATAAGAAAATAAATACTTTGGGTTTCTTTCAATTTCAATTATGGCTTTTAGTTCTTCCCGCGTTTCTTGATTCCTGTAAGATTCCTTTTGTTTTAATTCGATGTTTGCTATTTCTCGAACCAGTGTCTCCCTACGTTATTCTTTGCCTTCGCCTGTATAGGGAGCGCCTCTCTCTTTCTAGTTTACATCTTCTCCTCCTTTTCCTTAAGGAAATTTGCCTTGAGCAAACCTTAAGTGCCACAGAGTTAATTCGTTCTAGACATAGGTTAGGATCCGTGATGCTTAGGCTATCTTCCCAGTTTATATCATTTAGGACTTGGTTTACTTGGTCCCACCTTATGTTTTTGTTATTGAAGTGGAATTTGGAGAAGGCTTCCTCGCGGCTGATCACATTTTGTCGATCTGGTGCTCCAATCATACATGTCTGGACCTCTATTATGTTGTGATCTGAGTATATTGTTTTTGATATGATGACATTTCGTATCAGATCATTGTTGGTGAAGATGAGGTCCAGCATATTCTTTAATCTTGTAGGCTCTACTATTTGCTGGTTTAAGGTGAATTTGGTGCTGAGATTTAAAAGTTCATGTGTGTGCGAGTTTTCATCTGAGCTGCCTCCTGGTGTTATCTCTGCTACCACATTGTTTGCAATATTCCTCCATTTTAGGTGCCTTAGGTTGAAATCCCCCAGGAGCAAGATTTTGGGGGCAGGAGCTGGAAGATTTTCCAGACAGTGGTCAATTTTCAGACGCTGTTCCTATAATTGTTGGGACGTTGCATCCGGAGGCTTGTATACAACTACGATGACCAGGTTTTGATTCTCGATCTTTATTGCTAATACTTCAATTACATCATTTGAGGCATTTAGTAGTTCTGAACATATAAGTGACTCTGTGATATACAGGCCAACCCCCCCTTTTTGCCTGTTCACTCTGTCACATCTGTATAGGTTGTAGCCCAGGATCCATATTTCATTGTGCAAGTGATCTCTTATGTGGGTCTCTGTGAAAGCCACAAACATAGCATTTGACTCTGTAAGCAGTCCACGGATGTAAGGTATCTTGTTGTTTGTTGCTGGCTTTAGACCCTTTATATTTGCAAAGATGAATGTCGTTGGATTGGTGGTATGGGAAGGCCTTTTTTTCCTGGCACTAATATCTGTTGTGTTGGAGTGCAGGCCATTGACTGTGATTCCACTCCAGAAATGATTGCAGTTGGTGTACGATTTCTGTCATTTCCAGCCAGCTTTTTTTCCTTCCTGGCACTAAAAAACCTCTCTCTCCGGAGTGGCTGTGGCTACCCAGGTTTTGCTATGGTCTGGATTTTCTGTGTCATCTTGTACCCTTTAGGTGGTATGCCTGGCAATATAAGTTATAGCACTGTCTTTCCTGAAGTGATGAGTGGCACATTTCAGGATGGAAAAGCTTACAGGACGGGATGTTTCCTTTTCCTGTTTTCATATGGGCACGGCATTTTCTGGGGTGATCATAATTGCATGTCCCATCTGATTTCCTAGATATTCCTTGCCAGCAAATACCAAGTGCATAATATTCACATAGGCCATGTTTCTGTTTGCCTGTTTTTTGTGACTGTGTTCCCCATTTTATTCCCTATTGGCGCGTGTGTTCCTGTCTCGTTTCTATCTTCGGCACTAGTGCTAACAATGGAGCCTTCATCAGTTTCTGGTAATTTATCTTCAGTATTTCCCGGGGCATGCCCCTGTTTACTATCTACTGTGGTATTGCTAGTTTGTAACATTGTTTTTTGTGAGTCCTTGTCTACACATGTTTCCCCACTAGAGCTCCTGTCCCCCTTCAGGTCACCATCACTTATTTCTCCATTCTTACAGTTACTGTCCACCAGGGCAACATGTGTACCAGGGGCGATAGCACCATCTGGCCCAGTTTTTTTTACTCTCCCAACTGTTATAGAATGCTGTAATGTTTTTTATGAAGGTCGATTTGATGTTGTCATCTTTTAATATCAATGTGATTTTATTCCACAGTTCGGTCCTATTTGGGCATACCCAAAAACACTTCACTGGTTTAATATCTCATGTATTTGATTCCTGAATGCCTGCACAAGGGGCGTGGCTCCATTTACCACAGACGTTGCATGTAATCCATCCAGTGGAACGTTTGTTTGTTTGGTTGCATACTACACAGGTTTTCATGATTGATTTTGTTAGTTGTTTTACTGTATATTCTACTAATAGCTTCCCTGAAGTGGTGATCCGTCTATTTGTATCGTATCTATTCTATTTGCATATGTAAGTGTTTGGGACAATCTTACCGCTTTAAGTTATTGTTATTGTTTGGGTGTTTGATAAGGCCACCTAAAACCCCGTCTACTTATTGAATCCGGTCAAGGATACCATTTTTGAATCCGGTCATTGGTTCCCTTATTTCTTGGATCTGACGAAATCCAGTATCACTTATTTAATAGATCCTGTAGGGATTATTTGGGTTATGCGAGACAGACCACTGGAAGATGATTAAACAGAGTAATAATGATCAGTTTGATACAAAAAGTATAACTTGCATGTTGGAGAAAAAAACGGTGCTTCTGGCAGGTCCTACTATGATGGACGGCCGTACCTCTGACACCCTGGTTTACCTCTGGCACCCTGTTTACTTCTGGTACCCTGGTTAACCTCACCCTGGTTTACCACCTGGGGTTTTAGGCACTTATGGATCACTGTACTGGCTTTAGTTTTTCTAGTTTTTTTCTACCACCACCACAACACTGTTGTTTTTCACTATGGTTGACTGGATGATATACGGTCTTATGTTGTTGAAATCGTTCACTGACAACTCACAACTCGACATTGTTTATCGTATTTTTTTCGAGCTGGACAATTTACGTATTTTCTCAAGATTGTGCACCTATTCGTATTTCGATAGAATTTTTTTTATATCAATGTAATCACTAGATTTTGGTCAGGTACACTAGCAGATTAAAATTATCAATACAGCTGACCTGCGTGGTAAGGACATGGCGACCGCTGGAAACTGATTTCAAACACGAAACTCGTTAGGCCTAACACTTCCGCCTTTGTTTTCACTTTAACATTTATTAACTTATCCGTATACTACGGCACTACTGTGATATTCACTATAACAGTTACATCTACACCCTATTTTCAGGGAGACTTTCCTTCCTCTGACAAATATTTGTTCTCTTTTGTTATTTCACACTGCACTTAAGCCTAAGTTTCCCTCTGGGAGTATGGCACTGCTGTGTTCTTGCACACTAATTCCCTTTTTTTTTTTTTTGACTCAGTATAACTGTTTTCTGGAGGGATGTACCTTATAAGATCACTGGCACAGTTTTAAAGTTCTAGCACGTAAACGAGACCTCGAAAAACACGAAAAAACACGGAGCAAGGCGGACACGGTGGACACGGTGGACACGGTGGACACGGTGGACACGGTGAGTATATAGAGTTTATGACAGAAGCTAAACTACTGGAGCACATACAACAATACAGTAGGTAATCTTATATACAGTATTTTGTATTCAGTTTAAATATATAAATTTAATTCAAAGAGTCATACATTAAAAGTAACCCACATTATTACATGATCACATATGATTGCATCATGTCACCTCCAGCAAATAAGACAAAAGTGATATTATGTAGTACAGTACTTCAAGAGGCTATCTCTTCATTATATTATCTCACAGATAAGGGAAGTGATATTATATATTTTATGGATGCCTATCTACCAAATGGTATCTGGCAAGAAGACAAATTATAGTCTGGCTGCCTCAATGTTGTGTGGGTTGTACCCAAGTCATGCTACTGTTGTGGATGACTCCTAATGTTTAATTACTTGTTTACCTGAATGAGATTGAGGAAGTACAGAAAACCAAGAAGTGGCAGAGCTGAGAGAGCCGGAGAAGAATCGGACTTGCTGGCAATGACTGTCCCTGTTCCATAAGATGCCGGAGACCTGTGCGGATAGGAGAAAATGGTTTACTTAAATATTTGCCCATTTTCCAGATGCTCTCCTCTCCTCTCCTCTACAAACAAGACTGTTAACTAAAATGATGCAAATTTAAATATGCATTTCAGTCTAACAAAACTAATTCAACTGGATTATATGGTTACCCTGATCTCCTTGACACTGTATGCTGCTGGAGAAAGAACTAACTATATCTAGCAGTCAATGAGATATTTAGAGCAATTAAATATATTTTTTATAATTCAAATGGCCAGGAAGAACCAACATGCTACTCACCCATAGGACTCTTTAGTGTTATGAGAGGAGCTGCCATATTGGATAGAACTGAGTCCATGTTTCTGTAGAGGCGAATTATAGTCTGATGGAGACTGTAGTTTATTGCTACTAACACTATCCGAGTTGTGGCATAACATTGTTGATATAACCTTGTGGAATTGTGTTGCTGATGCCATACCCATTACTGCCATAGAATTGCTTCCCCATATTATCTGAAACAGAACCAAGTCTTGTTTTTACACTAAGGCGGCACTTAGGGGGGCTTCAGTCCCCTAAATAAAATAGTAACACTGCTTCAAAACAAGTATCTTAGCACCTGACTCATGAAATAGAAATAATACGATTGCAAACAAACCACAGTATGGATGGGGTTAGAACCCATGGCAAGTGAGTTTTACGACTCACTTGCCATGGGTTTTAACCCCACCCGTACCATGGTTTATCTTAGCACCTCCTTCCAACCAGAGGGATACCCCTAAGCACCCCAGTAGAAAAACTCTGGCACTGACCCTAATTTTATACCTATATGCTCTTTCCTTAGTAATAATGGTGAAATTGCCAACAAAATATTAGGTAAAAGGCTGCAGATGCAACTAATGTAACAGCTTGACAAAGTTCCTGGAGAACGAAACGTTGCCACAATAAAATGTCACACAAGTTAAATCTGTGTCGTTTTATCTAATGTATTGTAGCCTCGTATAACAGTTATTCTTGTAGAGTCAACTCCCTCGTATAACAGTTATTCTTGTAAGAGTCAGAATGTACAACAAAAGACGGTAGAGGTAAAGGTGTCTGAACCCCCCCCACCCACCACTATTACCACCACTACTACAACTGGACGGTTCTACTATTAATACTACAACAATTATAAGTAGGGGTGTTGGGTAGCTCACTGGTGAGAGCATTGGACTCTCGCAATCACAAGGTCCGAGGTCTGATTTCTTGGAACTGAGAAACACACGGGCATGTTTTCCGACACTCTAGCAGCCCCTACCCATCTAGCAGCCCCTGCCCATCTAGCAGCCCCTGCCCATCTAGCAGCCCCTGCCCATCTAGCAGCCCCTGCCCATCTAGCAGCCCTTGCCCATCTAGCAGCCCCTACCCATCTAGCAGTACAAAAAAATGTACCCTTGTGTTAGTCTACTGCTGTGGGTGACAAGCAGGAAAAAAACTGCATGAGTAAACTGCATTAGCTGCTGGAACGTCATATCCAGCGTAAAATAAACACTAGACTTGTGTGTAAGAAACACTAGTACCTACTGGAAGTACTCAAGTGTTGGGTACTCTAGTACCTACTGGAAGTACTCAAGTGTTGGGTACTCTAGTACCTACTGGAAGTACTCAAGTGTTGGGTAACAGGTATTCGTGTACCCAGTGGCGTTAATTATAAAATAAATTACAAGTGTCCAGACTGAACAGCTGTGGACGTCCACCGGATTCATCGCACAAATTTATGTTCATTCATTGTTTATTCTGTGACAATATATGACTGATGTACTGTAGTGCGCCTGGCTCATGTTGGGCCCAGATTAAAGATTCAGTGTAGTGTACCTGTGTCAGTGTAACCGTGTCAGTGTAATCGTATCAGTGTAATCGTGTCATTGTAATCGTGTCAGTGCAGCCGTGTCAGTGTAACCGTGTCAGTGTAGCTGTGTCAGTGTAACCGTGTCAGTGTAACCGTGTCATTGTAACCATGCCAGTGTAGCCGTGTCAGTGTAACGTGTCGTGTAACTTTTCAGTGTAACCGTGTCAGTGTAACCGTGTCATTGTAACCATGCCAGTGTAGCCGTGTCAGTGTAACCTTATCAGTGTAACCGTGTCATTGTAACCATGCCAGTGTAGCTATGTCAGTTTAACCGTGTCAGTGTAGCCGTGTCAGTGTAACCGTGTCAGTGTAACCGTGTAAAATTGCTATTACGGTACATTGATGAGAAAGCGCTAAACATATAGGAAAGACGCTCATGTTTGATCCAAGGAAGAGGGTATTAACGGAGGTCATAGTTTAGGGAGTGGGAGGTAATCTTTGATCCAAGGGAGGGGGGCTCAAATTCCTTTGATCAAGACACCGACAGTAGTTTCAAGACACTAATCCCCTTGATGGGAAGACTAGCTCTGATTCCTCGGATCAAGAGCCCTTCAAGAGCACTCCCATGAGAGGCTGAACACCACTCAAGTTGGTACCCTCGTTTACATTTAATCATCTTAGCCCAGAGTGCAGTGACTAATGATGCTATTGCAATCATAATGGGCAAGCGGCAAATCCGCAGGGGTTATATAGGACCTGGGAAATGAAAGATAATCAGGTTTGATCCAAGGAAGGGGATAGTTGGGTAATGCAGGGTTTGAAGCCTATCGACCACACGAGAGTAATTGAGGCTGCACGTCAGTTCCCCCAGTCTTCTAATATGTTATTTTTCCACTATAATCTATCTTGTCCATAATTACTATCGCATTTGCAGAGCTCTGAGCTTCTCAGACCTCCCCAATATTATTGTTCTCAAAGATTTGTTAAGTTATACCATGAATTAAGGAAAGATCCTGGACGTCACCTTACGAAACAGACAAAGCAAATGCGATAGTAATTATGGACAAGGTAGATCACAGGGGAAATATAACATGATATTAGGAGACAAGGGAACTCAGGCGCCTCTGGAGGCTCCACGTAAATCTCTGTCACCGCTAAACAAAAATACTTTAATACCTAAAATAGGGATTAAAAGTAAACGCTCTGTGTATATACGCGGAGAGAAATACACTTCTCGGTGTACTATATACCATGGGGAGAATAAATCCATTTTCTTGGATTAAGAGCCCCTCAGCGGCATCACGGTGGTTCGCAATACTAGCCGGGGTTTAGAGATTCATTTAGTATCAACACTTAGGTTCATCCTGTATTAATATTCTGAAACATTATTATTTAGAGTATTCAAGAAGCGCTAATTCCGGAAGTGTGTTACGCACCTGAGGAATGGATGGTTGTTAGATTTGATTCAGGGAAGAAGACGGTACATCCAGTTTGTGGGATCATGAAACTCCTGGAAGGGTGTTTGAGACGAGATATACTTGCTCATCAAACTTATCTCACCCACGCTTAGTGTGTCTCACCCACACCCACGATTGTGGTGATCCCTCAGTCACCACGTGACTCACCAAGACGCTAGCCACACACTGCACACTGTACACACACTTCGTCTTCTTCAGACATGTATTCATTAGATGAGTCTATCTTGGTACTATCAGGTGACTGAGAGTCAGCAGGATCAGTGGAGAGGTGTACTGGTGCTGCTTCAAAATCTTCCTCTACTTTCTTTTGCATGCGTGCTTGTAATTACCTGTTGCAGCTACAGTTCACATTTGTTAGGTATCCCTCAAGGAGGACCTTCATGAGGTAGTCTTTCTTCCTTCCAACTTTATATTTTTTATTTCGCTCGTAACTCGAGAAAATCTCATCCAAATTTCCGAACACTTGTGTACGATTACTAGGACCAGATTTTGGAACAATTGACATGATCACGTGCCCTATGACCAAATTTATTAAACCATTCCCAGCATCCAGGAATGGCTCTGACTGCTTCCAAAATCCTCAGTGGCAGAGATTCAAACATTAAAAACAAAGGTAATTCAACGACGGGGAATTAAAATCATCTGTAGGATCAGATTTGACCATTTTGTGTAAAATGACGTGAGATTTGCAGAGCAGATTGCGCACCACTTGTCTCAGCAGACCATAGGTCTCTTATTGCGCCTGGGAAGGTCAACAGGGACAGCAGGTGAAAGATGACTAACATCCAGCTACCTATTTACTGCTAGGTAAACAGGGACGGCAGGTGTAAGGAAACATGTCCAATGTTCCCAACCATGCCGGGGATCGAACAACGGACACTCAGAGTGTGAGGTGAGACACGGAGGGTCAGTAATTCAGGACAATCTATTAAAAGCCACTGTCTAGCTTAATTCCAGTGGGAGACTCTTTTAATCCTCCCCTCCAGGATGCGATCTGCGACAGTCGGCTTACACTCAGGTACCTACATACTCATAGGCGAACATACCCAACATTTCCACACCTGGGTTCGATCTCCTGGACCCTCAACGAGTAAGTAGAGGCTGCTACCAAGAGCTGGGCCTTCAGTAGTGTTGATGAGCCTGGAAACCCAGCTCACTCACGGAGCTTTCTGAACATTTCTCTCACTTCCCAGAGCCTTGTGAGTCCTCACCAGTGTGGTGACTCAACCAAGAGAAGAGACGTAAGCAGCAACACCCACCACCACACTGACACAGAGGTAACTGAAGCATTCTGCACGCCTCAACCCCCTTGATGTCAGGCGAACACTACGTTATCTGTATTTAAATTCGTTGTCATTGTCTCTTTTCTCGACCCACTTGATCAGAAACATATAAATATATTTTTTTTTTATAGTCATACCCATAATTTTTAAAGGGGTTGACCAGTAAGCCAGAGGAAGGCGTCGGTCAGATGACCAAAAGTTCCAGTTGTGGGTCATATAGTAAGTAAACAAGTTTATTCAGTATATACACATAAATACAGTTACATAAGTTGTCACACATAGCGGCATATGTGAAGACTTCCTAAGATATCCCAAGAAAGTCAGGCTAAGACCCGCGTCAGGAAAATCTTGTCCTGTTTCCTGACAAACCTTACCTAACCTAACCACAAACAGATGAGTCGTTATTAAGTTTATTTAGGTACTGGTACACGTAAGTACAATCATTATACATAGTGTAAATTACCCAGGATAAACAAAAAAAGTCAGTGACTTAATTCCATTGGAGTATTTGTGTAGTAACTTATTTAAGCCTTACAAGTTAAAACAACTAAGTAACTCAAATGTGGGAAAATCAGTTGTATGACCTAGTGGAATAAGTACCTCCATGAATATAGTAAAATTAATAATAATAATATTAACAACAAGAATAATAATAATAATAATAATAATAATAATAATAATAATAATAATAATAATAATAATAATAATAATAATAATAATAATAATAATAATAATAATAATAATAATAATAATAATATTAATAATAATAATAATAATAATATTGTAACAACGAACGAGTGGTATTAATCAATAACAACACTGCGACTAGCCGGGGGATCGAACCCGTGTTATTTTAGCCCGCCTAATGGTGGGCTAGTCGCAGTGCTATTATTGATATATATAAGACAAGTGAAAATTTGTGTATGCAATAATTTCGCCAAAATCATTCTGAACATAACGAAAAAAATATATTTCATTGTGTTTGTTTATTATTAAATTAATGTTAACGTATCTAAAATATATTTAGTTGGGTTAGGCTAAATTAAATTGCTCTTGTTGTATTAAGGTTAGGTAGGTTTTCAAAGTTTCTCTTGGTACAAAATTAAAAATTTTTACATTAACATAAATGAAAAAATTTTTATCTTTAAATGTATAGGAGAAAAATTTACAAAGGACTTAATTTTAAATGAGTTCTTGCTAATTGACCAGTTTTACCTAATCGGCACGACATATATATATATATATATATATATATATATATATATATATATATATATATATATATATATATATATATATTAATATAATATATATATATATATATATATATATATATATATATATATATATATATATATATATATATATATATATATATATATATATATATATATTGCTCTTGTTGTATTAAGTTAGTAGGTTTCAAAGTTTCTCTTGGTACAAAATTAAAATTTTACATTAACATAAATGAAAAAATATATCTTTAAATGTATAGGAGAAAATTTACAAAGGACTTAATTTTAAATGAGTTCTTGCTAATTGACCAGTTTTACCTAATCGGCACGACATATATATATATATATATATATATATATATATATATATATATATATATATATATATATATATATATATATATACATTAACATATATATATATATATATATATATATATATATATATATATATATATATATATATATATATATATATATATATATATATATATATATATATATATATATATATATATATATATATAAATCGGCAGACATATATATATATATATATATATATATATATATATATATATATAACATAATATATATATATATATATATATATATATATATATATATATATATATATATATATATATATATATATATATATATATATATATATATAGTCGTGCCGATTAGGTAAAACTGGTCAATTAGCAAGAACTCATCTAAAATTAAGTCCTCTCTAAAATTTTCTTATACGTTTAAAGATATATTTTTTCATTTATGTAAATGTAAGAATTTATAATTTTGTACCAAGAGAAACTTTGAAAACCTACCTAACCTTATTACTACAAGCGCAATTTAATTTAGCCTAACCCAACTAAATATATTTTAGATACGTTAACATTAATTTAATAATAAACAAACAATGAAATATATTTTTTTCGTTATGTTCAGAATGATTTTGGTGAAATTATTGCATACACAAATTTTCACTTGTCTTATATGGCAAGGTGAGTGTTGCTATTTAAGCCAAAATCGCAAGTTTTACCTAATCGGCACGACATATATATATATATATATATATATATATATATATATATATATATATATATATATATATATATATATATATATATATATATATATATATATATATATTCAACAAGTCGGCCGTCTCCCACCGAGGCAGGGTGACACAAAAAGAAAGAACAACTTCATCACCATTCAACACTTTCACCACACTCATACATAATCAGTCTTTGCAGAGGAACTCAGATACGACAGCTGAGAATAGTCCCTCCCAACTGTCACTATCCCAGACCCCTCATTTAAAGTGCAGGCATTGTACTTCCCATTTCCAAGACTCATGTCCAACTAAATCAATTAACTGGTTTTCCTGAATCCCTTCACAAACTATTACCCTGCTCACACTCCAACAGCTCGTCAGGTCCCAAAAACCATTCGTCTCCATTTACTCCTATCTAACACGCTCACACATGCTTGCTGGAAGTCCCTCCAACCTTTACGAGGACGACCCCAACCCCGCATTTCTTCCCACTACAGATTTATACGCTCTCCAAGTCATTCTCTACTTTGATCCATTCTCTCTAAATGACTAAACCACCTCAACAACCCCTCTTCAGCCCTCTAACAAATACTTTTAGTAACTCCGCACCTCCTCCTAATTTCCACACTCCGAATTTTCTGCATATAATTTACACCACAAATTGCCCTTATACAGGACATCTCCACTGCCTCCAGCCTTCTCCTAGCTGCAACATTTACAACCCAAGCTTCACACCCATATAAGAGTGTTGGTACCACTATACTTTCGAACATTACTTTATTTGCCTCCATGGATAACGTTTTTTGTCTCCACAGATACCTCAATGCACCACTCACCTTGTTTCCTTCATCAATTCTATGGTTAACCTCATCCTTCATAAACCCATCCGCTGACAAGTCAACTCCCAAATATCTGAAAACATTTACTTCTTCCATAATCCCTCTCTCCAATGTGATATCCAATTTTTCTTTATTTAAATCGTTTGATACCCTCATCACCTTACTCTTATCTATGTTCACTTTCAACTTTCATCCTTTACACACCCTCCCAAACTCATCCACTAACCTTTGCAACTTTTCTTTAGAATCTCCCATAAGCACAGTATCATCAGCAAAAAGTAACTGTCAACTCCCATTTTGCATTTAATTCCACATAATTTAATCCCACCCCTCTCCCCAACACCCTAGCGTTTTCTTCTTTTACAACCCCATCTATAAATATATTAAGCAACCATGGTGACATTACACATCCCTGTCTAAGACCTACTTTTACCGGGACGTAATCTCCCTCTCTCCTACACACCCTAACCTGAGCCTAACTATCATTTTAAAAAGTATTTACAACATTCAGTAACTTACTACCTATTCCATACACTTGCAACATCTGCCACATTGCTCCTCTATCCCCTCTATCATATGCCTTTTCTAAATCCATAAATGCAATGAAAACTTCCCTACCTTTATCTAAATGCTGTTCACATATATGATTCAATGTAAACACTTGATCTACACATCCCCTACCCTCTCTAAAGCCTCCTTGCTCATCTGCAATCCTACTCTCTGTCTTACCTCTAATTCGTTCAATAATAACCCTGCCATACACTTTACCTGGTATACTCAGTAAATAAATTAGTCACATATGCAACACTTGGGTATCTTTATTGTGGAAACGTTTCGCCACACAGTGGCTTCATCAGTCCAATACAAAGTAGAAAGTTGTAAGGAGAGGAGGAGTTTGAGGTAATCAGTCCCTCGGCCTGGAGTCGATGTGTTCAGTCCATCAATTTAGTAGTAAGTACAGCATAGGGCAATGGAGGTTGCTTATATACTGTAGACAGGTGAGGTAAAGCAGGAGGAGGCACGTTTCGCCACACAGTGGCTTCATCAGTCCAATACTCCTCCTCTCTTTACAACTTTCTACTTTGTATTGGACTGATGAAGCCACTGTGTGGCGAAACGTTTCCACAATAAAGATACCCAAGTGTTGCATATGTGTCTAATTTATGAACTTGTCGGTTTTCTGAACCATTTGTCTACATCCTGTCTGACACAGAAACATTTTGGGATCTTGATACAAACGAATTCTTCCACACTTGTCCAACCTTTGGACGAAGACCTACTTGGACTAGTGGATGGTATCACTATGACTCCGCCTCCTCCTGCTTTACCTCACCTGTCTACAGTATATAAGCAACCTCCATTGCCCTATGCTGTACTTACTACAAGATTGATGGACTGAACACATCGACTCCAGGCCGAAGGACTGATTACCTCAAACTCCTCCTCTCCTTACAACTTTCTACTTTGTATTGGACTAATGAAGCCACTGTGTGGCGAAACGTTTCCGCAATAAAGATACCCAAGTCTTGCATATGTGTCTAATTTATCAACTTGTCGGTTTTCTGAACCATTCGTCTACATACTCAGTAAACTTATTCCCCTATAATTCTTAAAATCTCTTTTATCCCCCTTCCCTTTATGTAAAGGAACTATACATGCTCTCTGCCAATCCCCAGGTACCTTCCCCTCTTTCATACATTTATTAAACAAAAATACCAACCACTCCAACACTATACCCCCCTCCCCCCATGATTTCAACATTTCTGTCATGATCCCGTCAGTTCCAGCTGCTTTACCCCCTTTCATTCTACATAATGCCTCACGCACCTCCACCACACTCACATCCTGCTCTTCTTCACACCTAAACGATGTTATACCTCCCTGGCCAGTTCATGAAATACTGCCTCCCTTTTTTCATCGACATTTAAAAGTTCCTCAAGATATTCCCGCCAGCTACCCAATACCTCCAGCTCTCCCCATCTACTAACTCCCCTACTCTGTTTTTAACTGACAAATCCATTCGTTCTCTAGGCTTTCTTAACTTGTTTATCTCACTCTTAAAATTTTTCTTGTTTTCAGCAAAATGTCTTGACAGAGCCACTCCCACTATTTCATCTGCTCTCATTTTGCACTCTTTCACCACTCTCCTCACCTTTCTTTTACTCTCCATATACTCTGCTCTTCTATTAACACTTCTGTTTTTAAAAACCTCTCATAAGCTACCCTTTTCTCGTTTATCACACTTTTTCTTCATCATTCCACCACTCACTCATCTTTCCTCCTGCACCCACCCTCTTATAGCCACAAACTTCTGCCCCACATTCTAATACTTCATTTTTTAAACTATCCCATACTTGCACTAGCCCATCTTTCTGCCAATAGTTGCATATATTTCACCCTAACTTCCTTCTCCCTTAGTTTATATACTTTTACCTCTCTCTTACTTGCTGTTGCAATTTTATTTTTGCCCCATCTACCTTTTACTCTAACTGAAGCTACAACTAAATAATGATCCGATACGTATATCTGTTGCCCTCTATAAACATGTACATTCTGAAGCCAGCCCATCAACCTTTTATCCACCAATACATAATCTAACAAACTACTTTCGTTACGTGCTATATCATACCTTGTATAGTTATTTATCCTCTTTTTCATAAAATATGTATTACTTATTACCAAACCACTCTCTACACATAGCTCAATTAACGGTTCCCCATTTACATTTACCTCTGGCACCCCAAATTTACCTACTACTCCATCCACAACATTTTTACCCACTTTAGCATTAAGATCCCCAACCACACTTACTCTCTCACTTGGTTCAAAACTCCCTACACACTCACTCAACATTTCCCAAAATATCTCTCTCTCCTCTACACTTATCTCTTCTCCAGGTGCATAAACACTTACTATAACCCACTTTTCACATCCAACCTTTATTTTACTCCACATAATCCTTGAATTTATACATTTATAATCCCTCTTTACCTGCCATAACTGATTATTCAACATTATTGTCACTCCTTCTTTAGCTCTAACTCTATTTGAAACCCCTAACCTAATCCCATTTATTTCTACCCACTGAAACTCTCCTAACCCCTTCATCTTTGCCTCACTTAAAGCCAGGACATCCATCTTCTTTTCATTCATAACATCTACAATCATCTCTTTTTTATCATTCGCACAACATCCACGCACATTCAAACATCTCACTTTGACGGTTTTCTTATTTTCCTTTTTAGTAAATCTATACTGGAAAATGGGTTACTAGCCCATTGTTCCCAGCATTTTATTTGACTTCTACAACACGCATGGCTTACGGGGGAAAGATTCTTATTCCACTTCCCCATGGATATGAAAGTAAAAACAATAAGAACAAGAACTATTAAGGTAAAATCAAAGAAAACTCAGATGAGTGTGCATACATAAACATGTACATGTATGTGTAGTGTGACCTAGTGTAAGTAGAAGTAGCAAGACGTACCTGAAATCTTGCATGTTTATGAGACAGAAAAAAAAACACCAGCATTCCTACCATCATATAAAACAAATACAGGCTTTCGTTTTACACTCACTTGACAGGACGGTAGTACCTCCCTGGGTAGTTGCTGTCTACCAATATTACAACCTCAGGTTCAATGGCCTGTTATCCTGAGTGTAAAAGGGAGCTGGGAGCAAAGAAACACAGTAGAAAATGCTTTGAATTTGTATTTCCGTCACCAAGCAATAGTTATATAAGACTTTTGTCTTTTCCTTCACCAAGTAAATAGAAAAGGGCTTTTTACACATATGTACACTATATACAGTAAGAGTAGTATTTAGTGCACGCCACGGTTGTCAAGGCAAAACAGCAGCCAAAAGACAGAGACAACCTTCCACAACCAGCTCAATGCAATAATTCCAATGACAAACCTTTGTCGTTGTCAAACTCGCATTATAATTAGCTGAACCGAGTTGTTGATTTGATGATGGGGCCCCATCGCCAAACCCTTAACGATGGTTCGCTGGTTGGAGGGGAGCCTATGTGGGTGTGTTTAACATGCTCCGAATAAAGGTTACGTACTCTTTGCATGCAACAACCAACCTACTACCATAATATATATATATATACACTCGTAATATAAAATTTGTTTAAAAAGCATGATCCCCCTCGATCTGGTAAGCTTGGGTCGCCGCCTTCTAGTGGGAACTCACCGCTGACACCCTGATATTGCTCACAAGGATAGCGCTACAACGGAATCTCGAAGGCCCGTCATATATATATATATATATATATATATATATATATATATATATATATATATATATATATATATATATATATATATATATATATATATATATATATATATTATATATATATATATATATATATATATATATATGTTATTCCTCCTTGCCCTATACATATATATATATATATATATATATATATATATATATATATATATATATATATATATATATATATATATATATATATATATATATATATATATATATATATATATATATATAATGATACTATATATATATATATATATATATATATATATATATATATATATATATATATATATATATATATATATATATATATATATATATATATATAATATATATATATATATATATATATATATATATATATATATATATAATATATATATATATATATATATATATAATATATATATATATATATATATATATAATATATATATATATATATATATATATATATATATATATATATATATATGTATAGGACAAGGAGGAATAACATCTTGTAGGAGTGTGGAAGAGCCAGTTGTGGGTGTGGGGAAGTTCGTGAGGCAGTGGGTAGAATGAAAGGGGGTAAGGCAGCTGGGATTGATGGGATAAAGATAGAAATGTTAAAAGCAGGTGGGGATATAGTTTTGGAGTGGTTGGTGCTATTATTTAATAAATGTATGGAAGAGGGTAAGGTACCTAGGGATTGGCAGAGAGCGTGTATTGTTCCTTTGTATAAAGGCAAAGGGGACAAAAGATAGTGCAAAAATTATACGGGAATAAGTCTGTTGAATGTACCTGGTAAAGTGTATGGTAGAGTTATTATTGAAAGAATTAAGAGTAAGTCAGAGAGCAGGATAGCAGATGAACAAGGGGGCTGTAGGAAAGGTAGGGGGTGTGTAGACCAAGTGTTTACAGTGAAACATATTGGCGAAAAGTATTTTGGATAAGGGTAAAGAGGTTTTTGTCGCATTTAAGGATTTGGAAAAAGCGTATGATAGGGTAAATAGGGGGGTAATGTGGCAGATGTTGCAGGTGTATGGAATAGGGGGTAGGTTACTGAAAGCAGTGAAGAGTTTCTATGAGGATAGTGAGGCTCAGGTTAGAGTGTGTAGGAGGGAGGGGGACTATTCCCCAGTAAAAGTGGGCCTTAGACAAGGATGTGTGATGTCACCGTGGTTGTTCAATATATTTATAGATGGGGTTGTAATAAAAGTGAATGCGACGGTCTTGGCAAGAGGTGTGGGGTTAAAAGATAAAGAATCAAATACAAAGTGGGAGTTGTCACAGTTGCTTTTTGCTGATGACACTGTGCCTTTGGGAGATTCTGAAGAGAAGTTGCAGAGGTTGGTGGATGAATTTGGTAGGGTGTGTAAAACAAGAAAATTGAAAGTGAATATAAGAAAGAGTAAGGGGATGAGGATAAGAAAAAGATTAGGTGACGAAAGATTGGATATCAGATTGGAGGGAGAGAGTATGTAGGAGATGAATGTATTCAGATATTTGGGAGTGGACATGTCAGCAGATGGGTCTATGAAGGATGAGGTGAATCATAGAATTGATGAGGGAAAAATAGTGAGTGGAGCACTTCGGAGTCTGTGGAGACAAAGAACTTTGTCCATGGAAGTAAAGGGGAA
>WNWK01010378.1:60000-70485 GCA_009830355.1 Cherax destructor | reverse complement strand
ACAAGGACCAGGCAGAACTAAAAAGGAACGGGACAGGCTGCAGGCCTGGTTCAAAAACTGGCTCTTGTTTTTCCCCAACCTCACCAAGTGCAAAGTCATGAAAATTGGGAAGGGCAAAGAAGACAGAAAGGGAGTACCCCCCTTAAACCCCCAAAAACCTACTAAAAAAGGATCTTGGGGTGAGAAACACCAGGCACATTTTGAGGCGTACATAAACCAAATAACTTTTTTGCGCTACGGGGGCTAGCAAATCTAAAATAGCATTCCGACATCTAAAAAAAGGAATCGTTCAGAACCCTGTACCCCGGGGGTACGTTAGGCCTTTTGGGGAGTATCGCCCAGTTTGGAACCCACCCCCCAGCCAATCACGTAAGGAAATTGAGAAAGTGCAAAGACCAAAAAAAACTATTCTCGGGCTAAAGGGGGGTCCTACGAGGGGGACTTTAAAGGGGGAAATCAACCTGACGACACTCAACGACACACACACACACACACACACACACACACACACACACACACACACACACACACACAATACATATAGGTAATACATATTTTAAGAAAAAGAGGATAAATAAGTATACAAGATATGATGTAGGGCGTAATGACAGTAGTTTGTTGGACTATGTATTGATAGATAAAAGACTGTTGAGTAGACTTCAGGATGTACATGTTTATAGAGGGCTACAGATATATCAGATCACTTTTTAGTTATAGCTACAGTGGGAGTAAAAGGTAGATGGGATACAAGGAAAATAGAATCAGTAAGTAAAAGAGAGGTGAAGGTTTATAAACTAAAAGAGGAGGCAGTTAGGGTAAGATATAAACAACTATTGGAGGATAGATGTGCTAGTGAGAGTGTAGGCAATGGGGTCGAAAATGTATGGGGTAGATTTAAAAATGTAGTGTTAGAGTGTTCAGCAGAAGTTTGTGGTTACAGGCGAGTGGGTGCGGGAGGAAGAGGAGCGATTGGTGGAATGATGATGTAAAGAGAGTAGTAAGGAGAAAAGTTAGCATATGAGAGGTTTTTACAAAGTAGAAGTGATGCAAGGAGGGAAGAGTATATGGAGAGAAAAAGAGAGGTTAAAGAGTGGTGAAGCAATGTAAAAGAGAGCAGATGAGAGAGTGGGTGAGATGTTATCAGCAAATTTTGTTGAAAATAAGAAAAAGTTTTGGAATGAGATTAATAAGTTGAGGAAGCCTAGAGAACAAATGGATTTGACAGTTAAAAATAGGAGAGGAGTTATTAAATGGAGAGTTAGAGGTATCGGGAAGATGGAGAGAATATTTTGAGGATTTGTTAAATGTTGATGAAGACAGGAAGCTGTGATTTCGTGTGTAGGGCAAGGAGGAATAACATCTTGTAGGAGTGTGGAAGAGCCAGTTGTGGGTGTAGGGAAGTTCGTGAGGCAGTGGGTAGAATGAAAGGGGTAAGGCAGCTGGGATTGATGGGATAAAGATAGAAATGTTAAAAGCAGGTGGGGATATAATTTTGGAGTGGTTGGTGCTATTATTTAATAAATGTATGGAAGAGGGTAAGGTACCTAGGGATTGGCAGAGAGCGTGTATTGTTCCTTTGTATAAAGGCAAAGGGGACAAAAGAGAGTGCAAAAATTATAGGGGAATAAGTCTGTTGAGTGTACCTGGTAAAGTGTATGGTAGAGTTATTATTGAAAGAATTAAGAGTAAAACAGAAAGCAGGATAGCAGATGAACAAGGGGGCTTTAGGAAAGGTAGGGGTGTGTAGACCAAGTGTTTACAGTGAAACATATAGGTGAACAGTATTTGGATAAGGGTAAAGATGTTTTTGTGGCATTTATGGATTTGGAAAAGGCGTATGATAGGGTGGATAGGGGGGCAATGTGGCAGATGTTGCAGGTGTATGGAATAGGAGGAAGGTTACTGAAGGCAGTGAAGAGTTTTTATGAGGATAGTGAGGCTCAGGTTAGAGTGTGTAGGAGGGAAGGGACTATTTCCCAGTAAAAGTGGGCCTTAGACAAGGATGTGTGATGTCACCGTGGTTGTTCAATATATTTATAGATGGGGTTGTAAGAGAAGTGAATGCGAGGGTCTTGGCAAGAGGTGTTGGGCTAAAAGATAAAGAAGCAAATACAAAGTGGGAGTTGTCACAGTTGCTTTTTGCTGATGACACTGTGCTTTTGGGAGATTCTGAAGAGAAGCTGCAGAGGTTGGTGGATGAATTTGGTAGGGTGTGTAAAAGAAGAAAATTGAAAGTGAATATAGGAAAGAGTAAGGTGATGAGGATAACAAAAAGAATAGGTGACGAAAGATTGGATATCAGATTGGAGGGAGAGTATGGAGGAGGTGAATGTATTCAGATATTTGGGAGTGGACATGTCGGCGGATGGGTCTATGAAGGATGAGGTGAATCATAGAATTGATGAGGGAAAAGGGTGAGTGGAGCACTTCGGAGTCTGTGGAGACAAAGAACCTTGTCCATGGAAGTAAAGAGGGAATGTATGAAAGTATAGTTATACCAACGCTCTTATATGGGTGTGAAGCATGGGTGATGAATGTTGCAACGAGGAGAAGGCTGGAGGCAGTGGAGATGTCATGTCTGAGGTCAATGTGTGGTGTGAATATAATGCAGAGAATTCGGAGTTTGGAAATTAGGAGGAGGTGCGGGATTACCAAAACGATTGTCCAGAGAGCTGAGGAGGGTTGTTGAGGTGGTTTGGACATGTAGAGAGAATGGAACGAGACAGAGTGACTTCGAGAGTGTATGGATCTGTAGTGGAGGGAAGGCGGGGTAGGGGTCGGCCTAGGAAAGGTTGGAGGGAGGGGTAAAGGAAGTTTGTGTGCGAGGGCTTGGATTTCCAGCAAGCATGTGTGAGCGTATTTGATAGGAGTGAATGGAGGCATATGGTTTTAATACTTGACGTGCTGTTGGAGTGTGAGCAAGTAACATTTATGAAGGGATTCAGGAAACCGGCAGGCCGGACTTGAGTTCTGGAGATGGGAAGTACAGTGCCGGCACTCTGAAGGAGGGGTGTAAATGTTGCAGTTTTATAACTGTAGTGTAAAGCACCCTTCTGGCAAGACAGTGATAGAGTGAATGATGATGAAAGTTTTTCTTTTTCGGGCCACCCTGCCTTGGTGGGACTCGGCCGATGTGTTAATAAAAAAAAAAAATATATATATATATATATATATATATATGAGATAATTATATCTCGAGCGCTTAAACACTTGTCGAGGATGTAACCTACAACAGTTCCTCAAGCTTAGGATTGTAACCTACAACAGTTCCTCAAGCTTAGGATTGTAACCTACAACAGTTCCTCAAGCTTAGGATTGTAACCTACAACAGTTCATCAAGCTTAGGTTGTAACCTACAACAGTTCCTCAAGCTTAGGATTGTAACCTACAACAGTTCCTCAAGCTTAGGATTGTAACCTACAACAGTTCCTCAAGCTTAGGATTGTAACCTACAACAGTTCCTCAAGCTTAGGATTGTAACCTACAACAGTTCCTCAAGCTTAGGATTGTACCTACAACAGTTCCTCAAGCTTAGGATTGTAACCTACAAGTCCTCAAGCTTAGGATTGTAACCTACAACAGTTCCTCAAGCTTAGGATTGTAACCTACAACAGTTCCTCAAGCTTAGGATTGTAACCTACAACAGTTCCTCAAGCTTAGGATTGTAACCTACAACAGTTCCTCAAGCTTAGGATTGTAACCTACAACAGTTCCTCAAGCTTAGGATTGTAACCTACAACAGTTCCTCAAGCTTAGGATTGTAACCTACAACAGTACCTCAAGCTTAGGATTGTAACCTACAACAGTACCTCAAGCTTAGGATTGTAACCTACAACAGTTCCTCAAGCTTAGGATTGTAACCTACAACAGTTCCTCAAGCTTAGGATTGTAACCTACAACAGTTCCTCAAGCTTAGGATTGTAACCTACAACAGTTCCTCAAGCTTAGGATTGTAACCTACAACAGTACCTCAAGCTTAGGATTGTAACCAACAACAGTACCTCAAGCTTAGGATTGTAACCTACAACAGTTCCTCAAGCTTAGGATTGTAACCTACAACAGTTCCTCAAGCTTAGGATTGTAACCTACAACAGTACATCAAGCTTAGGATTGTAACCTACAACAGTACCTCAAGCTTAGGATTGTAACCACGGTTCCTTCCTTTGAGATATTAACGCTACCACAGAGCAACAAAGACATGGAAATATTAGACATGTAGTTAGTGTGATGAGGACAAGTGGTGAGGATTGTAGCCAGCTGCAGATGGCCGTTGCAGCTGGTACTTATACCAGCTGCAGCGTAGATTGTTGCCACAGTGACCCTGGCGCTGCAGGAGTACCTTTTATGTAATTGTTTGACTTATATCATTTGTAGGATCTGTAGTGATGGTGTTGTATACTTTTGTATTTGTTATAATAGTAGTAGTACTGGTAGGTATGGTGGTGGAGGTTGTAGTTGTGATGGTAGGGATGTAGATACTGTGTTAAATGTTCTGGTTCTGAGTGTAGCGGTGACGGAGGGGAAGGTAGAGGAGGAATGGTGATAGTAGTTGTTGTGATGGTGGTTGCAGTGTTGAGGTTGGTGGTTGCAGTGTTGAGGATGGTGGTTGTAGTGTTGAGGATAGTGGTTGTAGTGTTGAGGATGGTGGTCGCAGTGTTGAGGATGGTGGTTGCAGTGTTGAGGATGCTGGTTGTAGTGTTGAGGTGGTGGTTGCAGTGTTGAGGATGGTGGTTGCAGTGTTGAGGTGGTGGTTGCAGGGTTGAGGATGGTGGTTGCAGGGTTGAGGATGGTGGTTGCAGTGTTGAGGTGGTGGTTGCAGAGTTGAGGATGGTGGTTACAGGGTTGAGGATGGTGGTTGCAGTGTTGAGGTGGTGGTTGCAGGGTTGAGAATAGTGGCTGCAGGGTTGAGGATGGTGGTTGTAGTGTTGAGGATGGTGGTTGTAGTGTTGAGAATGGTGGTTGCAGTGTTGAGGATGGTGGTTGCAGTGTTGAGGTGGTGGTTACAGGGTTGAGGATGGTGGTTGCAGTGTTCAGGATGGTGGTTGCAGTTTTGAGGTGGTGGCTGCAGGGTTGAGGATGGTGGTTGCAGGGTTGAGGATGGTGGTTGCAGTGTTGAGGATAGTGGTTGCAATGTTGAAGATGGTGATTGCAGTGTTGAGGATGGTGGTTGCAGTGTTGAGGATGGTGGTTGTAGTGTTGAGGATGGTGGTTGTAGTGTTGAGGTTGGTGGTTGCAGTGTTGAGGATGGTGGTTAAAGTGTTGAGGATGGTGGTTCCAGTGTTGAGGTGGTGGTTGTAGGGTTGAGGATGGTGGCTGCAGGGTTGAGGATGGTGGTTGTAGTGTTGAGGATGGTGGTTGTAGTGTTGAGGATGGTGGTTGCAGTGTTGAGGATGTTGGTTGCAGTGTTGGGGATGGTGGTTGCAGTGTTGAGGTGGTGGGTGCAGGGTTGAGGATGGTGGTTGCAGTGTTGAGGATGGTGGTTGTAGTGTTGAGGATGGTGGTTGTAGTGTTGAGGATGGTGGTTGCAGTGTTGAGGATGGTGGTTGCAGTGTTGAGGATGCTGGTTGTAGTGTTGAGGTGGTGGTTGCAGTGTTGAGGATAGTGGATGCAGGGTTGAGGATGGTGGTTGCAGTGTTGAGGATGGTGGTTGCAGTGTTGAGAATAGTGGTTGTAGTGTTGAGGATGGTGGTTGTAGTGTTGAGGATGGTGGTTGCGGTGTTGAGGATAGTGGTTGCAGTGTTAAGGATGGTGGTTGCAGTGTTGAGGTGGTGGTTGCAGGGTTGAGAATGGTGGCTGCAAGGTTGAGGATGGTGGTTGTAGTGTTGAGGATGGTGGTTGTAGTGTTTAGGATGGTGGTTGCAGTGTTGTGGATGGTGGTTGCAGTGTTGAGGTGGTGGTTGCAGGGTTGAGGAAGGTGGTTGCAGTGTTGAGGATGGTGGTTGTAGTGTTGAGGATGGTGGTTGTAGTGTTAAGGATGGTGGTTGTAGTGTTGAGGATGGTGGTTGCTGTGTTGAGGATGGTGGTTGCAGGGTTGAGGATAGTGGTTGCAGTGTTGAGGATGGTGGTTGCAGTGTTGAGGATGGTGGTTGCAGTGTTGAGGATTGTGGTTACAGTGTTGAAGATGGTGGTTGCAGTGTCGAGGATGGTGGTTGTAGTGTTGAGGATAGTGGTTGTAGTGTTGAAGATGGTGGTTGTAGTGTTGATGATGGTGGTTGTAGTGTTGAGGTTGGTGGTTGCAGTGTTGAGGATGGTGGTTGTAGTGTTGAGGATGGTGGTTGTAGTGTTGAGGATGGTGGTTGTAGTGTTGAGGATGGTGGTTGTAGTGTTGAGGATGGTGGTTGCAGTGTTGAGGTGGTGGTTGCAGGGTTGAAGATGGTGGTTGCAGGGTTGAGGATGGTGGTTTCAGTGTTGAGGATGGTGGTTGCAGTGTTGAGGATGGTGGTTGCAGTGTTGAGGATGGTGGTTGTAGTGTCAGGGATGGTGGTTGGAGTGTTGACGATGGTGGTTGTAGTGTTGACGATGGTGGTTGTAGGAATGGTGGTGATGGAGATTTTGGGAGGGTGGTGGTAGCTATTATGGTGACGGTAGAGAATGTGAAATAAGTAGTAATTGTGGCGTTGATGATGGTAGTTACTTTGGATGTAGCAGTGATAGTAGCAGTGAAAGCAGCAGTGATAGTTCCAGTGGAAGTAGCAGTGATAGTAGCAGTGATATCACCAGTGGAAGTGGCAGTGATAGTACCAGTGGAAGTAGCAGTGATAGTAGCAGTGAAAGCAGCAGTGATAGTACCAGTGGAAGTAGCAGTGATAGTAGCAGTGATAGTAGCAGTGAAAGCAACAGTGATAGTACCAGTGGAAGTAGCAGTGATAGTACCAGTGGAAGCAGCAGTGATAGTACCAGTGGAAGTAGCAGTGATAGTACCAGTGGAAGCAGCAGTGATAGTACCAGTGGAAGTAGCAGTGATAGTACCCGTGGAAACAGCAGTGATAGTACCAGTGGAAGTAGCAGTGATAGTAGCAGTGAAAGCAGCAGTGATAGTACCAGTGGAAGCAGCAGTGATAGTAGTAGTGGAAGCAGCAGTGATAGCAGTGATAGTAGCAGTGGAAGCAGCAGTGACAGTAGCAGTGAAAGCAGCAGTGATAGTACCAGTGGAAGCAGCAGTGATAGTAGCAGTGGAAGTAGCAGTGATAGTACCAGTGGAAGTAGCAGTGATAGTACCAGTGGAAGTAGCAGTGATAGTAGCAGTGAAAGCAGCAGTGATAGTACCAGTGGAAGCAGCAGTGACAGTAGCAGTGGAAGTAGCAGTGATAGTAGCAGTGGAAGTAGCAGTGATAGCAGTGGAAGTAGCAGTGATAGTACCAGTGGAAGCAGCAATGATAGTAGCAGTGGAAGTAGCAGTGATAGTAGTAATGAAAGCAGCAGTGATAGTAGCAGTGAAAGCAGCAGTGATAGTAGCAGTGGAAGTAGCAGTGATAGTACCAGTGGAAGTAGCAGTGATAGCAGTGAAAGCAGCAGTGATAGAAGCAGTGGAAGCAGCAGTGATAGTAGCAGTGGAAGTAGCATTGATAGTAGCAGTGGAAGTAGCAGTGATAGTATCAGTGGAAGTAGCAGTGATAGTAGCAGTGGTGTAGACAGCCTGACTGTCTGCATAGACAGCCCATGCTGTCTGCCAGCTGAGTTCATATTTCGTGCCATGCTAGTTTCCATAGTTTCCGCCAGAGGGCAGGCCTGGTAGGCGTACCCACGTCTACCAGACCCGCCCTGGCCCACTCTCACTGGGCGCCCAGACTACTTTTCTGTGAATTTCCTTGTGAATTCTTGCCAGAACTGTGTATCCGAGTGTTGAGGCCACTCGAACCCACGTGGATCTACAAGCCACGTGGATCTACAAGCCACGTAGATCTCCAAGCCACGTGGATCATCAGCCCATGACGTCACGATGCTGCCTGACTCCACTGACGTCACCACCATGCTGCTGACGTCACGATGCTGCCGACTCCACGACGTCACTCCACTGATTTCACTTCGCGATGTCACCCCATGACATCCATCATCATGTCACTCCAGAACGTCACCTCGCGACGTCACCCACGATGTCTGCTGACGTCACTCGCGATGTCACTCCATGACATCACGACGTCACGCCTGACATCACCCATATGATGTCCCGAGTGCTGTAGTTTCAGTGTGCATTTTATTTTCATTATTTGTCGAGAAGTTTGAGAGAAGATATAAGTCGAGTGTTCATTAATTCCTCTCAGTCAGTGTTCTCATATGTTCGAGTATTGCTTAGTGACGATTTTTATACAGAAAAGCGTCATTTGCTAGTAAGCCATGTTGTACCACATGTGCAGTATGTGTGCAGTTTTCTCGTGTGTCCTATGTAGCACCTGTGTGTTACTTTGTCACCCAGTGTGTGACCCGCGCCCCGCGCGTTTGACAGCTGACATTTGTCAGTCCAGGCGTCAGTTACGAGCGTTCGAGCGCCTTGTACAGAAAGCTCTTATTGTTCGCCGCTCGTAGATGCCTTTGCTGAATCGTACCCGCGACGATTCTCCCATCGAGACCGTTCCACTTCACCTCCAAGACCGTCAGTCCAGTTATTGCAGATGACCAGTCGGGGGACGCTTACACTGCCCTCTGCTGTACCTTCTACTGTCGAGAGATGTCACTCGCCAAGCCGCAGTTAAGCCTGTTGGCAGGCGACTGTCAGCCTCGTGTCACAGCTTCAGTGAGCAGCCTGCACAAAGATGATGTCACTTTGACTGCTAGCCCACTCACTGCAGTATGGTGTATGCTGTTACGACCTCCAGATGTTTCGCCGAGTCGTCCCTGTCACGACTCACTCCACACTCGCCAGCAGCGACAGCTCCAGCGACAGTACCAGTCGAGGAATGTCCTCCTGAGTCGCTTGCCAGTCCTGTCCTGTTGCAACTACTGACGACGCCTCACTCGAGGGCACCAGCAGGTTGTGCCCCACGTTGAGTGACACCTGCAGTGACTACTACGATGTCTGCTTCACCTCCCAGAGGAGACCGTACCCTGTTACGTCACAGCTCAGCCGAAGCTGTCTCCCATGTTGCAGTATGTGTCCAGACGCAGGAAGGCGTGCAGTGCTGCATCGACGCTCACTGCCTTAGACCACGAAGCACACCGTTTTTTTCTTCCCTCTCTGGAGGAAGTTTTTTTTCTATGTCCATATGTTTATGTATATATGTATTTTTCTTACGTGTTCTGTGACCTGTTCTTGCGAGAGAGAGACAGGAGTTTTTTTTACTGCCATTCATGGTCGGGACGACCATGGGTGCGTGACCGAGCGATGTAGACAGCCTGACTGTCTGCATAGACAGCCCATGCTGTCTGCCAGCTGAGTTCATATTTCGTGCCATGCTAGTTTCCATAGTTTCCGCCAGAGGGCAGGCCTGGTAGGCGTACCCACGTCTACCAGACCCGCCCTGGCCCACTCTCACTTGGCGCCCAGACTACACTCAGACAAGAGGCCTACTCCTCTCCCTCTCGCAAGGTGCATGGCCCTGGGCCATGGCCACAGACACGCAGCCTGTTACCCGCACCTTTATACAAATAAAGTAAGAAGCCTCCGAAGCCTTATCATTGCAATCCCGCTACCAAGAACACTCCAAATAACACGTCGTTATAGTGGAAGCAACAGTGGCAGTACCAGTGGAAGCAGCAGTGATAGTAGCAGTGGAAGCAGCAGTGATAGTAGCAGTGGAAGCAGCAGTGACAGTAGCAGTGGAAGCAGCAGTGACAGTAGCAGTTGAAGCAGCAGTGATAGTAGCAGTGGAAGAAGCAGTGATAGTAGCAGTGGAAGCAGTAGTGATAGTAGCAGTGATAGTAGCAGTGGAAGCAGCAGTGACAGTATCAGTGGAAGCAGCAGTGACAGTAGGAGTGGAAGCAGCAGTGACAGTAGCAGTGGAAGCAGCAGTGATAGTAGTAGTGGAAGCAGCAGTGATAGTAGCAGTGATAGTAGCAGTGGAAGCAGCAGTGACAGTAGCAGTGGAAGCAGCAGTGATAGTATCAAGAATTGCGGCTGTAACATTAGCATTGCTCTGAGCAGTAAGAGGTAATAGCAAGAGTGGTGGAGATAGCAATAACAGTGTGGTTGCATTAGAGGTTGTGGTAAAAGTAGTGATAGTTGTAGCAGTTGTAGTGGTGATAGCATAAGTACTATTAGTAGCAGAAGATATGTAGTTGTAGCATAAGTGTTAGCGGTTGTAGTAGCCGTAGTAACAGAAGCTGACTTATTATCAATAAAAGTTGAAGTGTCTGTTGTAGCGATGGTTTGTGGTAGTAGAAGCAGTAGTAGAAGTAGTGGTAGTAGTAGTATCAAAGTACTGTAGTGATATCAATAGCAGAAGTGGTACTGTCAGTGGTGCTAGTAGTATCAGTAGTAGGATTAACACAAATTGTGGTATCAGTAATAGTTTTGCCAGTATTGGTATTTAGTATCAGTAAAAGTTGTAG
>WNWK01010378.1:0-57500 GCA_009830355.1 Cherax destructor | reverse complement strand
GAAGAAAGGTTAAGAAAAATCGGCCTGACGACACTGGAGGACAGGAAGGTCAGGGAAGGCATGATAACAACATACAAAATAAGGCGAGGAATTGACAAGGTGGACAGAGACAGGATGTTCCAGAGATGGGACACAAAAACAAGGAGTCACAATCAGAAATTGAAGACTCAGATGAGTCAAAGGGATGTTAGGAAGTATTTCTTTGTCGTAGAGTTGTCAAGAAGTGGAATGGTCTGGCAAGCGACGTAGTGGAGACAGGATCCATACATAGTTTTAAGACAAGCCTGGCCCATGGCCGGGCTCAGAGAGTAGATACTCTCGAAACTCTTCAAAGGTATTCAAAGGTAAGGTATGCTAAAGCTCATGGAGCAGGGAGAGAGATGACCTAGTAGCGACCAATAAAGAGGCGGGACCAGGAGCTATGAATCGACCCTTGCAACCACAAATAGGTGAGTACAAATAGATGTGTACACACACACAGGCACTCACGCACACACACAAACACTGAGGAGAGGAGGGGAGATCACAAGAAACGACATAGAGGAATATGAAGAGCTCAACAAGACACAGTGGAGACGGAAAGGACTCCAGAAAGTCGGAGTGTTAGACACAATACATATAACCGTGGAAGAGGTGCAGAGGCTAAGTGAACTAGATACCTTAAAGGCGATGGGGCCGGACAACATCTTTCTGTGGTCCTGAGAGAGGGAGCAGAGGCGACTACCTGAGGCATGGAAGACAGCAAATGTACTCCCAGTTTTTAAAAAGAGAGACAGACATGCAGCATTAAACTACAGATCAGTGTCACTGACATGTATTGTGTGCAAAGTCATAGAGAAAATCATCAGGAAAAGAGTGGTGGACCACCTAGAAAGGAATGAGCTTATAAACGACAACCAGCACAGTTTCATGGAAGGGAAATCGTGTCACAAGCCTACTGGAGTTCTATGACAAGATTACGGGAGTAAGGCAAGAGAGAGAAGGGTGAGTAGATAGTGTTTTCTTGGACTGCAAGAAGGCTTTTGACACAGTTCCACACAAGATATTAGTGCAAAAGTTGGAGGACCAGGCAGGTATAATACAGAAGGCACTGCAATAGATCAGAAAATACTTGACAGGAAGGCAGCTAGTTATGGTACGCGACGAGGTCTCAGACTGTGCACCTGTGACGAGAGGGGTTCCACAGGGGTCGGTCCTTGGACCGGTGTTGTTACAAGTGTATATGAATGACATGACAGAAGGAAGAGACTCAGAAGTGTCTCTGTTTGCAGACGATGTGAAGCTAATGAGAATTCAATCGGATGAGGATCAGGCAGGACTACAAGGGGATCTGGACAGGCTGCAAGTCTGGTCCAGCAGCTGGATCCTAGAGTTTAATCCCACCAATTGCAAAGTCATGAAGATCGGGGGAGGGCAAAGAAAACCGCAGAGCACAGTATAGGGGGCCAGAGACTACAAACCTCACTCAAGGAAAAGGATCATGGGGTGAGCATAATACCGAGCACATCTCCTGAGACGCACAAGAACATAATAACTGCTCCAGCATATGGGCGACTAGCAAACCTAAGAATAGCATTCCGACACCTCAGTAAGGAATCGGTGTATGTCAGACCCATACTGGAGTATGCAGCACCAGTTTGGAACCACACCTGGTTAAGCACATCAAAAAATTAGAGAAAGTGCAAAAGTTTTCAACAAGACTAGTCCCGGAGCTAAGGGGCATGTCCTACGAGGTGAGGTTAAGGGAAATCGACCTAACAACACCGGAGGACAGGAGAGAGTGGGAGGGGGGGGGGACATGATAACGACATATCAAATCATTAGGGGAACTGACTAGGTGGACAGAGTCAGGATGTTCCAGAGATGGGACACAGCAACAAGAGGTCCCACCTGGAAGTTGAAGACCCAGATGAGTCACAGAGATCTTAGGAAGTATTTCTTCAGTCATAGAGTTGTCAGGATAAAGCTCATGGATCAGGAAGAGAGTGAACCTTTTAAAGACCAATGAAGAGGTGGAGCCAGGAGTTATGAATCGACCTCTGCAACCACAATTAGGTGAGTTCACACACACACACACACACACACACACACACACACACACCCACACACACACACACACACACACACCCACACACACACACACACACACACAACAAATGTAGACACAATATTTAAAAAGGGGACATACAGGCATGGTTAGTCTATAGGTCAATATCACTGACATGCTTTGCATTGCAGTTCATAGAGATTACCCGGAAGAAAGGGGGTAGAGCACCTTGATAGGAGCGGCATTATAAACAACAACTAGGAAGACGATAGAGATGGTAAATACTGGTATAAACCTTGGTTATAAATACCGAGAAATTGGTTTGGAAAGACCTAGTGAGGAAAGAATAGGACATAGTTATTAGAAAACGTTTCGGTCCTGGGACCTTGAACACTTCTAACATACAGAATTTAAAAAACACAGTATATATAGAGGCGGAGAGTGAGGAATGCCATATTGGGTGTTATTCAACACTGTCAACTACAACAATAAACTTTTGAACCTCCTCAGTGATCCTAACACATAGTAGCCTGTTTCAGAATCACTGTTACTGTAAAGTACCCAAACCTTTCTTCATAAGGCCCATAGCATCATACGAAAATCTGAACACGGCAAGAAACTACTAAAACTTTTACCAGGTTCAAGAAAAAGATGGCAAACTTCCTTTCCTCGAAGTCCTCCTGTGCAGGTCTCCAGACAGTGACAAATTTCATTTAAAAGTATAAAGAAAACCTATCAACAAGGACGATCTTATACACTTATTTCGCACCAAGACACCCGCACTAAAAGAGGTGTCTTTATTGGCTTCATCTTGAGAGCTTTTCGCATTTCCAGCCCTTGTTTCCTTGAAAAAGAACTTATCTACATAACACAAGCCATCACACGTCTTCAGTTCCCATCTTTCTTCATCTGGGATTGCAGACTCAAGGCACAAGCTATCATCAAGAAATCCCCCATGGAACAGTTCTCAAAGCAGTTTATAGTGCTCCCATGTGGTGATATTGCCACGAATACTCGCCAGGTACTTGCTAAGAGCAACATAAATGTTTCCACCATAAGTTCATCATTTATCAAAGATCTCACTATGAACCGTAGCCCCACACCTCTAACTTCCACAGGGGGCGTCTACACCATCCCCTGTGGATACTGTCCCAAAAAATATATAGGGAAAACAGGCAAAAAATCTTTCAGTCTACCTCAACGAACATCGAAACACCAGCAACAGTGATGACTTAAGGTATACCTCTGTCCTCCACAGGGACTCCACGGGATATTTAATGAATTGGGATGAGAAAACTCTTCCTCAAAGAACAAGATCTTAGACTCCGACGATGTCTGGAAGCCTCATTAATCGCCGTCACCGACACCACAGAACATACTACTGGAAACTTCAAAATTTCAAAAACATTAGCTTACATTATACTCATCGAGGCAAAGTACCATCTACCTACTCCGCTTATATTTATGTAAACTGTCATTTCACCTTCTGCATGTTATAAATTATTAAGGTTTCAGGACGTTAACATTTTCTAATAAATATGTCATAGTATGTATTTGCTTATGTGTTTTTGTATACCATGGTAAATCACACCTAACAAACCTACTAGATTTCTAGGACAAAGTAACAAACATGAGGCAGGAGAGAGGATTAGGTTTTCAGATTTTGCCTCCGAAGCTGCTCGATTATTGTGCATCTCATATCCATCCTATGGACGGTAGCGCAAGAGCATATGGATACACAAAAAGGCCTAAAATCTAGACCTCAGAAGGTTAACAGTAGCGTATCCGGATTTATATCTAGAGGCGACAAATGACTGAGAGCCCTAAGCCATTAGACGTATTAAGCAAGTTTCCTAAAATGACGAACGTACCGTCAGAGTTGTGACCATCTTTTCAGCCCCTTTCAATCTGGGCACCAAGATCAGACAAAACACCTTCAACAAGTGACCCCACCAACAGTCACTGTCATCACTCTCCGTACGCGTCTTCCCTAACACATACTATTCCACCGGTGTCCACTCTACTGGGCCCACCATCGCCACCATACCACAAAGTTATATCACTTAGCTATTTTAATGTAAGATTTTGATCGAATTTTTAACAGGGAGATTTAGGCGCCCAGGATAACCCAAGAAAGTCAGTATGTCATCGAGGACTGGCTTTTTTTCATTGTGGTCCTTCAATCTTGTCCCTCAGGATGCGACCCACACCAGTCGACTAACACCCAGATACCTACTTACTTGCTAGTTGAACGGGAGCAGCAAGTGTAAAGAAACACGCCCAATGTTTCCACCCGGCCGGGTATTGAACCACGGACACTCTCCACGTGAGGCGAGAGCGTTGCCTACCAGACCTCGGGGACACCACACCACACATATTATAGCCCTTAAGGCACAAAAATAAGTACCCTCCTGAATATAGGTCAATCTTAATTTATTTATATTATTAAAGTTGTGCATTAGATTTTTATTAGTTAACCATTTTGTTTAATATTATTTTATTTTCCATTAAAGTAATTTTCATAACAAGGAACTTGTTAAATCCTTAACACTGACCACTTTGATTTAGATCATCATCTGTGTCTGCCAGACTATCAGCAGTACTTGTGATCAAGCCTTAGCCTGGTCACTACAACATCAGTCTATTCACACTGCAAGTTCCTCCATTAAAGTACTTATGTACCTTCAAGTTATCATAGTGAGTGATAGATCTATCCAGATCTGCATATTTTTTTTTTACAGGAAGGTCTTTGATACAATGCCATGCAAGAGACTGGGTCAGAAACTAGAGGGAACGACAGACATAACAGGGAAGGAACTGCACTGGATTAGAAATACAGGAAAAAAACAACCAGAAATTGTTCGAGACGAGGAGTCGAAATGGGCTCATATGACGAGTGGGGCTTCACAAGGATCAGTATGGAAATAAATGGTATAAAATACCGACACAATGGAAAAATAAACTTAATGGACCTGCAGTGTTCCATTCTTGAGTTCTATGTGGGATAGCGATGAAGAAGTTTCTTGGCAATAGGTTCAGCTATGTTGTAGAAGCCGTTGTTCTGGTTGAAGTTGTTGGATATACAGATAAGTGACGATTCTAGGATTCTTCGGTATTGAGTGTTGTCTTCTCTGGCTCCTACAACATAGCTGAACCTATTGCCAAGAAACTTCTTCATCGCTATCCCACATAGAACTCAAGAATGGAACACTGCAGGTCCTTTAAGTCACACAAGGTTTTAAACTATCACACTACTTTGAAGACTGTCACATGCAGCATTCTCCACCTGACTAAATCTTATAAATACTCATGTTACTCTTATTCCAGGTAGATCTGTCTGTGATTCTATAACGCCCACGCAGTGGGCGTTATAGAGTTATAAAGGATCACAGTTATAAAGGATCACAGTTATAAAGGATCACAGTTATAAAGGATCACATTATACTGCTTATGTGTTTATTTTTCCACAAGGATCAGTACTTGGGACCGCTACTATTTCTTGTGTTGCTGAACTTCAGAGAGATCTTGGTCAACAGACTATGGCAAACAAGGGAAGTACAAACAAGTGAGGACCAGGAAAGACTGGAAGTAGACCTGGACAAGTGTGGTCTTACAAGTAGCTATTAGAATTTAACCAAGGCAACTGCAAAGTTATGAAGATGGAGACGAACAAAGAAGACCGCAAAGGAAATACAGTTTATGGGCATAAAGGTTGCATACCTCACTCAAGGAGAAGGGCCTCGGGGTAAGTACGCTTGAAGCGTACATCAACCGAATAACCGCATCCAAAAACGCACACCTTACAAGTGTTTTACTAGTTTTCAGGAAGCAAATTAAGGAGTGATTCACGGTAATATGTCTGGCAAATATCAGATACATCTTGGAGTATATAGCACCAGTATTCAACCCATAACTGATCAAATGCAGAGGTTTTCAACCAGACTGGAGCAACACCTGTAAGGAATGAGCCACGAAGAAAGAATTTAAGGAGCTAATCTTAATGAGATTAGAGATCAGGACTAAGAATGATATGATAACGATGTACAAATTACTTAGAGACATTAATAGGACCGAGAAAGACAGATTGCTGGGGATGTGGGAAAAAGGAACACGAGGGGACAGCAGGAATTTGAAAACACAGATAAGTCACATTGGGTGTTAGGAAATATTTCTTCAGCCTTATAGAAGAGAGGAAGTGAAACGACCTGGACAGAATTAGTAGATGCAGGATCAATATATAGCATTAAGAGGAGGTACAATACTTCTCTTGAGGTCAGGAGTGAACCCAGTACTCCCAACGAAGAGACAGGGCCAGGAGCTGAGACTCGAGTACTGCAAACACATATATGTGAGCATATATAAGGTAGTGCGCACATAGACATGCGCACACACACACGCACTGAAACACCTGATTTTCAAGAGTGTGCAGCATACAATCAATAACTGTCGGGAAAAAACACATGTTTTATAACGAAACCTGAACATATGTAAAACTCGCATCGTTTTCTTATTTTACGTCAGCGTCGACAAAGTCCGTGTGAAAACAAACCCGTGAGAGTCAAGTGTGATCCCAGAACCATAACAACACCTGTAATACTTTCAAACATTTTGAAGTGACAGTTTGGGCACGACTTGAGTGTAACATGTGTGTCTCTGTGTGTATGTATGTGCTTGTGTGTGTCCATGTGAGTTTGTACTCACCTATTTGTGGTTGCGCTGGTCGCTTCACAGCTCCTGGCCACGTCTCTTCGCTACAGCCTTGTCGTACCTTTTCTAAAGCAATGCATGGATCCTACCTCCACTACTTCACTCTCCAGATTGTTTCACTTCCTAATGCTGATAAAATACTTCCTAACATCAATGAGTCTTCTGAGATTTTAACTTCCAGTTTTGACACCTTGTTGCTGTGTTCCATCTACGAAACATACTGGCCTGGTCTGCCTTGTCAATTCCTCTCAGTATTTTATACGTCGTCATCATGTTCTCCGTATCCCTCCAGTCCTCCAGTGTCGCCAGGCTGAATTCCCTTAACCTTTCCTCGTTGGAGATACCCCTTAACTCCGGGACTAATCTTGTTGTAAACTTTTGCACTTTTTCCAATTTCTTGATGCGTTTTACCAGGTGTGGGTTCCATACTGGTGCTGCATACCCAAATAAGGACCTGCGCGTGTGTGTGAGTGTGTATGTGAGGGAGAGAGAAAATGTGTCAGTGTCAGTATGTATCAGTACGTGTTAGTGTACTCACCTAGATGTACTCACCTAGTTGTGGTTGCGGGGGTCGATTCACAGCTCCTGGCCCCGCCTCTTCAACTGGCCGCTACCCGGTCACTCTTCCCGCTCCGTGAGCTTTATCATACCTCTTCTTAAAGCTATGTATGGATCCTGTGTGTGTGTGTGTGTGTGTGTGTGTTTTTCTCGCCTTCCGTATACGCCTGGTTTTCACTATGATATGATATGAGACCTCATATGACTATCCTGACAGTTACTAAACCTGACATTTCCTCTTCCTTGCTAGCTAAAGGGTATATTGTATCTGTATTCTGTATGCTGCTGTCTGCCTACAGCTCCCTTGTCCCTGAATATCTAACATGTGTATACAGTATGTACATCCCTCACCATGTGTGTGTGTACACCTGAGTAATCCCCCATGTGTGTGCCTACCAAAATAACTTTTAATAATCTGTCAAGTTTGGTGAACTCAGGAAGGTCTGGGATGTGTTAATGATCCTACAACCTTTCCACCACATAGCGTATAGTGAGATTTTCATGTTGTGGCATTTTATTCAGCGTATGTCACACACCCATTAGGTCATGCCTCCCAACCAACGAACTGGGTGCTAAGGAATTAACGAGCAAGGGCCCCATCGTTGTACTAGTACCTAGGTTCAACCAATCAATCACAAGGAAGCCTGCCAAAGCTGAGAAGTGATGTGGTACACCCGTGAAGCAGTTTTGGCAGGCATACCTTCCCAGCTGGTTGCTACGGTTCTCATTGTGCCTTGTGCTTGCATTTGCTTCATTCTATATAGATATAAATACATACAGTAAACAGCCTATGTACATATCAATATCGCCTTGTTTTTGGCGAAGGAAATACAATCATTAACTCTCGTTGCAGTCTTTTTGCTCCTTCCCAAGTGGTTATCGTATTACAGCTAGGTGTGCAGGACAAAGAGTGTGTTCATAATATGGGAGCCTGTCCGGGAGTTTCTCTCCACAGTGTCTCCACGAGCCTGCCTTCAGTATTGCATTGCAACTCTAAAAGTCATTGTGTGCTATTGTTTCATGTTGCATTGAGTGCATTGCAATCAGCCTTTTGTTATAGTGGGTTATGCCACCAACACGTGTTAGGCGACTGGTGAAGCTGTTGCACAGCTTCTTGAGTGCATACTCAACAAATTAAAGTTTGACTTGAGTGACATGGTGTTCCAAACTGAGGCTTCTGCTGCTATGGGAGCTATTAATCACTGATCCCTACTTCAGTTCCTTCATAATGCAGGAAAGCAAACTACTGAGAAAACAGACCAAAAGCCATTTGGGGAAATAGCTGGTGAATCAGGATTGTCTTAAAAGGAGTCAGCTTTGTTAGTGCTCCAGTTGGCTAAACTCAATCTTGAGTGTATCAAGGAGCAACGTGCATTTGCTAAGGAGGAATTTGATAGAGAAAAGGAGAGGAGACAATTTCGGAGCACTGTGCATGATAATTTCAGTGTTCAGAAATTGGTATCGTCAGTACCTCGGTTTTCTGATTCTGAACCTAAGTAATTTTTTGAATCTTTCAAAAACAAGGCTCTAGCATTGGGCAGTGTTGCAAAATGACGCGATATCTATTAGAAATAGACATCTCCAGTGAACACTGGGCTTTTGCAACAAAGTCAGTATCCTGGTCCAGTTATCCAACATATTATCAATATCATCATAGGATCTCAACTGAGAGGATACTAACCAATGTTTATTAACCAAGTTAGAATATCTAGGGTATCAAAGTAAATCAAATTAAATATAAATATACTGAAGATATTAATTAGGAGGTTAGCTCCTACACTTCTCTCATAAACTATATTATTGTGCTGAAGGCACATATATCTTAATGGCTCTAATGTACCATCTGGTACAATGTCAGCAATTTACAATAATACTAAGATATATACAAATATGTGTAGATGTGTGTATGTGTGTGCTCCAGGTAACTCGTTATGCCTCTTAAGACTCGACTCGACCAGTGACCGACTGAACGTCTTCTCATAAGCTAGCTTCTCTAACAAACTGACAATCAGAACAGCTTGATTGAACAGTAATATGACAAATTCGAAGAACAGCAATATAGCAAGCAACAGCAACACAGCGTCAGGAACAAGGAGATAAAATAACGACCTTAACTGGGGACCAACAGCAGATCCTCCATAATAGTCACAAAACTCCCTTATTACTAAATCTAGGTTCAGCATAACCAAAATCCCCGACTGTGACTATGCACACATGCCTCAACGAATTAGGTCAAGAGCTATAGCTAGAGACCTGAGTTATCGCAGAGTGTCAGTGTGACACACAACCCAGTAAAACGTCGAAATCACTAAGTCTAGGTAGGCTATTCTCTGTGAACAGAGTTACACAGAGTCCAGAGAAGTATGTTTCGTCTCCAACTCAGGTGGGATCACGCCACCGACTGACTCCCAGCAACTACAGAAGCCGGCAGTATAACAAGCGAAGTGTGGTTAGCGAGGTAGTTTGCCAACTCAAGACTCTCGAACAATGAGCACAATAGTGTACATGTTACATCCTACCTAATAAATATAGCTAAGTCAAATAATAATATAAAGCAAGATATAAACGATTTAGCTATTATCGAAAATATCAGCAATATAAAATTATAGGAAATGGAAATATATACATAATAACACAATATAAATTGTGGCCCATTCTGGGGTCACAATAGGCAGCACTCCTTCATACAGCATTATATGACCAAGTGCAGGAATTTATACCTGGTTTGAGTGATGGAGATTTTGCTAATTACGACATTGTGAAGTCAGCTTTACACGGTGCATATGAGTGAATTCCCACCAGTTATAAGCGAAATTTACAGTGAGCAAACGTCAGTTGGATCAGTCTCATGTGGACTTTGTTCGTGCACAATCTAAATCATTCACCAAGTGCAATAAAGCCACTGGTGTCACTAACTTCAGTGGGCTAATCAAATGGTACTCCTTGATAATCTTCTTGAGTCAGTTGGACGAGAGGTTCGGATGTTTTTATAAGATCTGTTAGAGGCAGCTAGGCTTGCTGACACATTTGAGGCCAACGACTCCTTGTCCAAGCGGTCCTTTAACTTTTCTTCCCAGCATCCTGGTATGGACAGAGATCGTCGTGGATGGACCTCTGGGTGGACTGCGAAGAAGGAGGCTAGAGTTGAAAAACGACGTCTACCTCAAAGTCAGCATGGGTCAAGAGTCAAGAATCCTAAACCCATTAGCTGTTACTTATGCCGTAAACCTGGTCACATAAAGGCTACTTTCCCCAAGTTAGGTAAACCTGATAGTGGTAAGTTAACTACCTTCGGGAAAAATTGCTGTGCTTCCCTCTGAAACAAATAAACAGGAAATAGATACCTGTATGGCAGCCTTTCATAGTCAAAGTTTAATTTCCCTTAAGGAATATGAAAGTCCCATTGAGGTATCCACCTTCAGGGATACTGGGGCTTATTGCTCCCTCTTACAAGAGGGAGTATTTCCAGTGTTCCTCCTTTCTTATGTTCTTAAACTTCTCAGTGATATTAGAAGTCTATGGAGAGTTCAGTTTTCTATTCCTTTGCATAAATTTTTTATACAAATTCAGTTTTACACTGGGGATTTAATCGCAGGTATGTCTGAGGGATTCATCATGAACGATGCTGTATTATTGTTCGGCAATAAAATTCTAAATTCTAGATGCTGTCCTGAGCTCATTGTAACCACCGAACCTCTTCGCAAATGTTGGCCTTAACTCGGGCAATGTCCAAAATAATGCTGACCAATCCTTAGAGGACTATGATCTAGGGCTTGACAATTTATTTTACCAGAAAAATGGGCCAGGGCCTTGAAAATCTAGTGAAAAGTCCCTGATGAAGCCTTCCAATACTAGAGTCGGAGGATTGCCAGACATTTCCATGCTCGAGGGACCGTCCTTTCGGGAAGAGCAACGAAGGAATCCTTCTTTATCCTTCGCTCTTAAAGCTGCCATGGGTTAATCCAACTCATATCACCTGGTTAAATATAAAATTAAAAATAGCTTCCTAATATTTTCAGACTGGTAAGGAGGTAGAGGGAAGCTTACTACCAGACAAACTGGTAGTTCCAAAAAAAATTGAGAACTCAAGTTCTGAAAATAGCTCACAATTTCCTTTGGAGGACATTTGGGTGTCACTAAAACCTTGTATAGGATCTTAAAACATTTTTATTGGTCACTTGTTGTGAGTGTCAGCAAGTGGGTAAACCAGTGCACTATATTAAAACCAGACCACTTCATCCCATACCCGCTGATGGAGAGCCATTTGCGGACCTAAATATCGACCGTGTGGGACCATTACCATAGGCCAATTCAGGTAATAAATATCTGTTTGCCATTCTTGATAAAACTTCTAGGTATCCTGAGGCAGTAAGTGTGCGTAGTATCAACACTAAATTAAAGCCATTCCTAAGTTTATTTCCCACTTTGGTATTCCCCATTTGTCCAGAGTAGCTAGAGAAATAATTTTACAACAAAATCATTCAGAGAAGGTTTACCAACTCTAGGAATTAATCAAAAACTGTCCACTGCCTATCATCCTCAGTCCCAAGGCGCCAGAGAAACGTTTTACCGAACTTTAAAAACTATGATGGTACGTATTGCATGCATTTTCCTGAAGACTGGGATCAATTGCTTCCTCTATTGCTGTTAGCAATGCGAGAAAATGTGCAAGAATCAACTGGATACAAGCCTTGTCAGCTGATTTTTGGGCATAATGTGAGAGTGGTACCACTTACACGTACTCACCTATTTGTGGTTGCAGGGGTCGAGTCAAAGCTCCTGGCCCCGCCTCTTCACTGATTGCTACTAGGTCCTCTCTCTCCATGCTCCATGAGCTTCATCAAACCTCGTCTTAAAACTATGTATGGTTCCTGCCTCCACTACGTCGCTTTCTAGGATATTCCACTTCCTGACAACTCTATGACTGAAGAAATACTTCCTAACATCCATTTGACTCATAGGAATCTTCAACTTCCAATTGTGACCCCTTGTTTCTGTGTCCCCTCTCTGGAACATCTTGTCTCTGTCCACCTTATCTATTCCTCGCAGTATTTTATATGTCGTTATCATGTCTCCCCTAACCCTCCTGTCCTCTAGTGTCGTCAGGCCGATTTCCTTTAACCTTTCTTCGTAGGACAATCCCCTTAGCTCTGGAACTAGTCTTGTTGCAAACCTTTGCACTTTCTCTAATTTCCTGACGTGCTTGACCAGGTGTGGGTTCCAAACTGATGCTGCATACTCCAGTATGGGCCTGACGTATATGGTGTACAGAGTCTTGAACGATTCCTTAGTGAGGTATTGAAATGCTATTCTTAGGTTTGCCAGCCGCCCGTATGCTGCAGCAGTTATCTGATTGATGTGTGCCTCAGGAGATGTGCTCGGTATTATACTCACCCCAAGATCTTTTTCCTTGAGTGAGGTTTGCAGTCTTTGGCCACCTAGACTATACTCTGTCTGCGGTCTTCTTTGCCGTTCCTCGATCTTCATGACTTTACATTTGGCAGGTTTAAATTCAAGGAGCCAGTTACTGGACCAGGCTTGTAGCCTGTCCAGGTCTCTTTGTAGTCCTGCCTGATCCTCGACTGATTTAATTCTTCTCATTAACTTCACATCATCTGCAAACAGTGACACTTCTGAGTCTATCCCTTCCGTTATGTCATTCACATATACCAAAAACAATACAGGTACTAGGACTGACCCTTGTGGAACCCCACTTGTCACAGGTGCCCACTCTGACACCTCGTCACGTACCATGACTCGTTGTTGCCTCCCTGTCAGATATTCTCTGATCCATTGCAGTGCCTTTCCTGTTACGTGTGCCTGATCCTCTAGCTTTTGTATTAACCTCTTGTGAGGAACTGTCGAACGCCTTCTTGCAGTCCAAGAAAATGCAGTCTATCCACCCCTCTCTCTCGTGTCTTACTTATGTTACCTTGTCATAAAACTCCAGTAGGTTTGTGACACAGGATTTTCCTTCCCTGAAACCGTGCTCCACCACTCTCCTCCTGATGATCTTCTCCATGACTTTGCATACTATACACGTCAGTGACACAGGTCTGTAGTTTAATGCCTCGTGTCTGTCTCCTTAAAAATTGGGACTACATTTGTCATCTTCCACACCTCAGGTAGTTGCCCAGTTTCAATGGATGTGTTGAAGATTTTTGTTAGTGGCACACTTAATTAACATCTCTGCTCCCTCTCTAAGGACCCACGGAGAAATATTGTCAGGTCCCACCGCTTTTGAGGTATCGAGTTCACATAGCAGCTTCTTCACCTCCTTTTCGGTTGTGTGTATTTCATCCAGCACTTGTTGGTATACCTCCCTATTCTGAATTCCTGGAGTCCTTCCTGTCTCCTCTGTAAATACTTCTTGAAATCTCATGTTGAGCTCCTCATATACCACTTGGTCATTTCTTGTGAACTCCCCACCTTCCTTCCTCAGCCTGATTACCTGGTCCTTGACTGTTGTTTTCCTTCTGATGTGGCTATGCAACAGCTTCGGGTCAGACTTGACTTTTGATGCTATATCATTTTCATATTGTCGCTGAGCCTCCCTTCTTACCTGTGCATATTCGTTTCTGGCTCTTTGGCTAATCTCTTTATTTTCCTGGGTCCTTTGTCTTCTGTACTTTTTCCATTCTCTAGTGCACTTAGTTTTTGCCTCTCTACACCTTTGTGTGAACCAAGGACTCGTTCTGGTCTTCCCATTCCTTCTGTTTGCCTTGGGGACAAACCTCTCCTCTGCCTCTTTGCATTTGGTTGTCACATATTCCATCATTTCTTTTACTGGTTTTCCTGCCAATTCTCTCTCCCACTGAACGTCTTGTAGGAAGTTCCTCATGCCTGTGTAGTCCCCCCTTTTGTAGTTTCGTTTCTCCCTTCCTATTCCTGCTCCCCTCTCCACTTGTAGCTCAACTATATAATCAAAACGCAGAACCAAATGATCACTAGCTCCAAGGGGCCTTTCATACGTGATATCCTCGATATCCGAACAACTCAAGGTGAATACTAGGTCCAGTCTTGCTGGATCATCCTCACCTCTCTCTCTGGTAGTGTCTCTAACATGTTGATGCATGAGGTTTTCCAGAACCACATCCATCATCTTGGCTCTCCATGATTCAGGACCCCCGTGGGGCTCCAGGTTTTCCCAATCAATCTCCTTGTGATTGAAATCACCCATAACTAGTAACTTTGCTCTCCCCATGTGGGCTCTTCTGGCCACCTCAGCTAGTGTGTCTACCATTGCTCTGTTGCTCTCGTCGTATTCTTCTCTTGGCCTCCTGCAGTTCTGTGGCGGGTTGTACATTACAGCAATTACCACCTTATGGCCCTCATACTGAATTGTTCCTACTATGTAGTCCCTTTCGCCCATTCCATCCATTCCTTCCACTGGTTCTTATTGAGCAGTGCAACACCTCCTCCCCCTCTGCTCCCTCTATCTTTCCTGAGGATTTGATATCCGGGTGGAAAGATTGCATCTGTTATCCTGGTGAGTTTCGTTTCTGTGAGTGCTATTATGTCTGGGGATATCTCCTTTATTCTTTCATGCCACTCCTCACATTTATTTGTTATACCATCTGCATTTGTATACCAAACCTTCAACTTCTTTCTAAAACCTTAGTCTGGGGGGTACGTTGGGGTTGGGAAAGTGGGAGACCTGATGAGGAACTATGGGTGGTTGGTGTGAAGATGGAGTTTGTAATGAGGTGGGTGGAATCATTGGGTGTGGCATGTGATGTCCTGGCATATATCCACTTTCGTTTCTTGTCGATATATAATATAACCTACTCACTGTATTTCTCTCACTTGACACATATTTATTTCACTTTATTATCTTGGGTGGCACACGTGGCAACGTCGCCTGGACCACACTAACTTCCCACTGAACCTGCCACCACAATTACTTTCTTGTTCACTTATAAAATTTTGGCTCTCCCCACATTAATGTGGCTCAGGTCAACTCGTAAATCGCTTCCAGGGTTGTTCACTACCCTGACACACTTGATGACCCCTGCAGTACCCTTGGGTAGCCCTCAAAAACACTTATATTAGCAGAGCACTAAAGTTGTGACTCGCGCACGTGGTGTCCCTACGTGTTCAAGGAAGGATGGATAGGAGATGACACCGGCTTTTGCATTTGTAACTTTACAATCTTTCATCGAGGTTGCACGTGGCCTGTAAGCTGGCTAAGGCCAACTTAAAATCTGCTCAAAACATGAAAGAGGTATGACAAAACTTCTAAATTTCGCTCCTTTAACCCAGGAGGCAAGGTGCTGGTCCAAGAACCTGTGCCTGGTCACACATTGAAAGCAAGGTTTATTGGACTAACGCAAGTAATCAAAAAGAATTCTGATTTAAACTACCTGGTAGCACCTCTTGATAAACCAATTGGGGATAAAGTTTACAATATATTGCGGCCCCAGAATTGGGCCCAAGTGATATATATATATATATATATATATATATATATATATATATATATATATATATATATATATATATATATTTCCATTTTCTATAATATTTCTATATTTTATATTGTGTGTCGTAACTGCCTTGGAGTTGGCAAACTACTGTTATGCTGCCGGCGTCTAGTTGCTGGGAGGAGTCAGTCGCTGAACACACCTGAGCTGGGTGGTTGTTCCTCTTCCCTCTCTCTCTCTGGCCTGCTGACCATCGTCGAGTCAAGACCTCACTCTTATTCTACTTGTTTTCTCGACATTAGACTGTTGGGTAGAGTATGCATTCGGTGGTGAGACGAATCATACTTCTCAGAACTCTGTGTAACTCTGTTCACAGAGAATAGACTAGACAGTGATTTTTCGACGTTGTTCTGGGTTGTGTGTCACATTGACACTCTGATACAACTCAGGTCTCAAGCTATAGCTCTGGACCTAATTCGATAAGGCATCTGTGCACCGCCACAGTTTGGGATTGCTTATGCTGAACCTAGCTTCAGTAGAGAGGGAGTTTTGTGACTGTTTTGGAGGATCTACTGATGGTCCCCAGTTAGGGTCGATTTTCTATCTCCTTGTTCCTGACGCTGTGTTGCTGTTGCCTGTTATAGTGCTGTTCTGCGAATTGGTCATTTTACTGGACAATCAAGCTGTTCTGATTGTCAGTTTGTTAGTGCAGCTAGCTTATGAGAAGTTGTTCAGTCGTACACTGGTTGAGTCGAGTCTTAGAGTTACCGGGAGCACACTCATACACACATTTATTCTTATTTGTATATATTATTGTAATTACTGACATTGTACCTGATGGTACTTTTGAGTCATTTATATATATATATGTGCCCTCAGCACTAACTTATTGTATATGAGAGCAGTGTAGGAGCTACCCTCCTAATTAACCTCCTAATTGATGTCTTAATTAATATCTTTATATTTGATTTACTTTGCTACCCTAGATTTTCTCACTTTGTTAATAAACCTTTTAAATATCTGTTTGGTTAGTACCCTATCAGTTGCAATCCTCTTTATATAATATGTCGGATAACTGAACCAGGATACTGACTTTGTTACAAAAGCCCAGTAACAGGCTGGATGCTAGAAGGGCTATCCTTTCTAGTGTTCACTGGAGATGTCTATTACTAATAGATATCGTGTCATTTTGTAACACAATATTAATCAGCCTAAACTTTTCTTTGAACCAGCTAAGATCCCAGTAATGACCTTGTCCTCTGTCCCTGACCCTGTTGGTGACCCCGATTCCTTGTACACGATTCTGGAGGTTCAAATCAGGCTTCCTAACTCAGCCATCCTACAGGATTCTCGCCCAGCAGTGTGAGAACTTGCAGAAGACCAAGTTGTATCACTAAATCAGAGCTCTATGACCCTTGTCAGTTTAGCGCTTTGATTATAATAATGTAACACTAAATACTCTTCTGTAAACCTATCCCGACATATTTTCGGATGTTCCGATAAAGTGCATCATAGGTTATCACGATGTGGACGGATGTAGGAACTGCTAAATCTATTAAACTCTCTCCCAACAGAGCTAATCCTTAAAAAAAAAGACTACTTCAGCAGGAAGTAGCATTTCTGTTAGAACATAGAATGGTGGAAGAATGGTCCAGCTCTTGGGCTTCACCGTGCATCCTTATTAATTAAGAAGCCTGAAGGAGGATTCTGGATGTGTTCCAACTACCGTAAGATGAATGAGGTCACAGTACTGGATGCTGACTCTCTTCCATGCTAGGACAATATAGTGGACTTTGTAGGTAAGGCCCCTTTTGTTTCTAAACTAGATTTCCTTAAAGGTTACTACAAAATACCTTTAACAGATGGAGCGAAGGAGATTTCTGCCTTCGTAATACCAGGAAGTCACTGTCAATATACTGTGGCCCCATTCGGAATGTGGAACTCGCCTGCAACATTCCAAAAATTAATCCATCAGGTTATTAAATGACTTGAAGGCACAACAGCTTATCTGGACGATATAGTTGTAGATTCTGATATATGGGATCAACATGTGTCCCGTCTTGAATCCCTCTTTAAAAGGTTAAGAACTTCTCAATTGACAATAAATCTAAGTAAATCCTCTTTTGGCCAATTTACTATTATTTTCTTAGGTCATGAGTATGTAATGGCAAATTAGCACTTAAATTTGCCAAAGTTCTGGCTATTAAAAATTATCCCGTTTCTCAGGATAAGTCATTGCAAAGTATCTTGGGAATGACAAGATTCTATAGACTATTTTGCAAAAGCTTAGCACGTGTTGTAGTCCCCCTATCCTCACTTACCAGCCACAAGAATAAATTTTGCTGAACCCCAATTTGTCCAGAGGTGTTTTACCATGTTAAACGCTTCTTATGTGCTGCTTTCATTCTTTTGTCTCTCGATTTTCAAAAGCATTTGTAGTGCAGGTTGATATTTGTGAATCTGAAATTGGAGCAGTGTTAATCCAAAATTAACAAAAAAAGGCACAATACTGTGACTGGAACAATACACACACATCACGCACATATAAAAAAGAGAGGAGCTTACGACGACGTTTCGGTCCGACTTGGACCATTTACAAAGTCACACTAACACAAAGGACTGAATGAATGAATGAATAAGTTCAGGTAATTCCCAATGGGATGAGCGGGGACGACGGTACAGACGAAGAATAGCGCTGGAGAGGAGTCTTCTTAGTCGTAGAAATAGAGCCAGGGCTTAACCCAGCAGCTAAGGCGATCGTGGGACAGACTTGATAACAGGAATATCAGGCTCTCCTGTTGGTGAGACTCCAGTGGGGTGAACGGGAAGGGCGGGACAAGCAAAGATTAGCGCTAGAGAGGAGTGTAGAAATTGAGCCAGGGCTTAACCCAGCAGCTAAGGCGAAAGTGGGTCAGAGGGACGAACAGCTCAAGGTACCTGTCATAGAATCCAAAGGTTATTTGAAAATAGGGTTAGGAGCAGGATCATACAAGGAGTAGAAAAGGTTGTGTTGGTTTGTGGGTCTGCGAATGTCTTCGTCAAGGAGAGAGGTCCAGTAGTCATGTCTTGTCTCAAGTTTGTCTATCTGTCTGTCACTGAGCGACTTCCAGTACAGATTCAGCGCAGGGATGTCTAACTGGGTATGGAGAGACTCGCTTGTGGCGAAGTCTTCCCATCTGACATCAAGCACCCAGCGCAGAGCCTTGTTCTGGACACGCTGCAGTTTAAGTAAGTTTGTTTTGGCTGCAAGAGAGAGGGCTAGAGGAGAGTAAGTTATCAGCGGACGTATTAGGGATTTGTAGAGGTGTAGTTTGGTGCGTTGGGAGGCATGTTGTAGCTTGTAGAGGCCCGCAAGGGCCTTACTAGCTACTGCATGCTTTGAGTGAATGTGTCTGTGTAAGCAAAGAAGGTAGTCAAGATTAATGCCAAGGACTGTGACAGATTGTGTGATGGGGATGTAGGTGCGGGTGTCAGCTGTTCTGAGCTCGACAGGTAATGGAGGATCACGTTTCCTATAGTTAAAATATGTAATGCTGGATTTAGCTGCATTGGTTTTGATCCTCCATTTCTGTTCCCATAAGGCAATCCTGTCGACCTCATTTTGTGTTTTGTGTGAGAGTGCATCTATATTGGCGTGAGTGATGAGTTTACGAGTAGTGAGAGGCAGGTTAAAGTTAGAGCAGAGTTTGTGTTTGAGCCCTACATGCCATACTGTGTCAAAAGCTTTTTCAACGTCTTTTGCAACCAGGGCTGTCCTGTTTCTTTGTTTTGTGTTTATATGGATGTAGTTGAGAATGATGTTAATGGCATCCTGTGTGGATCTGCGAGTTCTGAAGCCAAACTGGCCATCAGAAAGAAGTGAGTTGTGTTCCAGGTATCTGCGAAGGCGATGGTTGATGAGTTTTTCAAAGAGTTTACCTAATGTTTCGAGGAGGCTGATGGGGCGATAGTTTCTAGGGTCAGAGTGGTCTTTTTTGGGTTTGGGAAGGAGGATAGCGGTAGCAGCTTTGAAGAGGGAAGGGAAGTATCCAGAAGCAAGGGAGGCATTGAGGAGGTTTGTGTAGGCAGTAATGGTAGAGTCAGGAAGGTGTTTTAGGATAATATGGTTTAGGCCAGAGGCACCAGGAGCCTTGGGAGGTAGGTGTCTGAGGAGAGTTTTAATGTCTGTGTTGGTGAAAGGAGTGTCGAGTTCTTGGGATGAGGTAAGAGAGTCCAGATGGATGTGGCTGTCTGGTGTTGTTTCGTGTGTGTGTGCAGTGTTCCAGTGTTCTATGTTCTGAATGTGTTGGATAGCGTTAGGGTGGGGTGGGTGAGGGTGGAAGATGTTCTCCCAGATGTGTTTGAAGATGTTAGTAGCAGCCTGCGGGTCTGAGATTTGTGTGTTGTTGAGACTGATGTGTTTGAATTTGTTGGTGGGTGTGGTGCCTCTGATTGTTTTTATAACGTTCCAGAAGGCTTTGGTGTTTTTAATTCGCTGTTTGTCTTCTTGTAGTATGAGCTGTGACCAATGAGAGTTGTGGTCATGGTCTAGACTGTGTAGAATGTTGTTTCTGAGGTAAGTGAGATCTAATCGGACTTGATTAAATCTATGTGTGTTGTAGAGGAAGCGGTTGTGGTAGCAGATAATTAATCTTCTTGTTCTGATTGAGGGTTTGAAAGAATAACGAGTGGTGTGAGTTTTCTTTGGTATTGCGGAGTTGGCTGCTTGTGTAATGGTGTCCTGGATGAGATCAAGTTGAGTGTCAATGTCAGAGATAGGTTTGTTGTTGTAGTCATAGGTGAGGTTAGTATTTTCTATGTGTTGTTTGAAAGCATTACAGTCAGCGTTCTCGTAGGAGAAGGAAGGACTGGCTGGGATGAGGATAGGGTTGGAAGAGATGTGTAAGATGACTGGGATGTGGTCAGAGCCTGTAATAGGGCCAGGTGAGATGTAGTGTTGAAAGAGAGAGCTAGCTCGGTTTGCCAGAATGATGTCGGGTTTGCCTTGGCCCATGTGGTTGTAGAAGGTGTTGAAGTCTGGGCCGAAGTGAATTAGGTGTTTATGGTTTGTGAAGTTGAGTAATTGGTGACCAATTTGGTTGTTACTGGTGTGATGAAAGGCGTTGTGTTTGGCATTCATGTCAGCTAGTAGGTATGTTGGTGTGTTGGTGTAGTTGAAGACTAAGGAAAGGTCGTGTATGTTGAGAATAGTGTTAGGGCGAGCATAGGTAGTGAAGAAGATGAAGGGGCCAAGGTGGGTGTGTATTCTGACCGCAAGACAGTGTTGGTGAATAAAAGGGATTGTGAGAAATTCATGTTTTATGTTGGATTTGACAGGATGGCAACCCCATCGTGGGGATCGTAGGGGGACTGTAGTGCAGTATAACCATGATGAGGCATACGCTGAGGGGTTTTGAGGCAGGTGGTGTTTAGTAAGACAATATCTGGCCTCTCTGCTTCAAGGAGTTCGGCCAGTAGGTGTCTAATTATAAAGTAAGAACGTACGTTGAACTGAATCACCTTAAACATGATTTAATGGTTTCGTCGTAGCAAAGTTAATGTTAGGGGAGGAGTTTAGATTAAAGCTCGTGATAGGGGTGTCATCGGTGGATGTGTGTTTGTTGGTGTTACGGACCCGTTTCCTGGAGGGGAAGGAAGAGTTGGATCTGTTTTTATGTTCTTTGGTCTGTCTGCCAGAAGTTGGGGCAGGTTTAGGATTGAGTGGTTTTTGTCTGGAAGAGGTGGCGTTGGACCTGATGAAGTCTTGGATGTGGTGGAGGAGGAGTGGGCGAAGGTGGTTGTAGAGGAAGTGGAAGCTTTGGTAAGGATGAAGTGGGGGAGGGGTAGTTGTAGCTGCAGCAGGAACGGTGTTGGTGGGAGGGGTGGATGTGAAGAGGGGTAGGGGAGGAGGGGAGTTGGTGGGTGTAGGAATAGGGATGGTGGGAGAGAGGTCGGAGGGAGGGGTTGTAGGGGGCTCAGAAGAGAAGCAGGAAGGAGAGATAATTAGAGAGGGAAGATTGTTAGCAGACAAGATTAGGTTAAGGATATGTGAGTAGTCTGATTGGTAAACTTGAGAGATTACCATCACAGAGTAAGCAGCAGTGGCGACTTGACAGTTAGTTTTGTAGTCTATTGTGGGTGTAGGAGTAGGTGGAAAGGTGGTTGTAGTCTGTGTGTTTGTGTTTGATGTGTGTAGAATAGAGAAAGGGTTTGAGGAAGAAGAGGTAGACCAAGTGCGCGGAGTAGCCCAGGCATTGTGAGTGAGGGAGGGAGGTTTTGTAGGGGAGAGAGGTGCAGGGAAGGGGTTGGGAAGGGAGGGGGGTTGGCTTGCTCTGAGGGAGGAGAGAATGTCTTTTCTAGTAGGGCAGGAATTTGCAACTGCAGTGTGTGACCCGCCGCAGTTAGAACATTTAAGGGAGAGGTTCCATGTATTCCAGAAGTGGCCAGTTGCTGAACATCTGGAGCAGATTTGTGTGGATGTGCATGTATTTCGTGGACAGGTAGAAGGGGTATTTATAGGCAGGCAGACAGGGGAGGGCACAAGAAAGTGGTGGAGGGGTAATAATGGAGGTAGTAGTGGTAGTGGTAGTAGTAGTAGTGGAGTCAGTCATATTCTAGGAAAGGAGCACTGCAATGAAGCTGGCTGCCCGCAAAGGGTAAGGACAAGAACACAGAGGGGAAAAAAATGAAAATAATGAAAATAAAAATAAAAAAAATAAAGAAGGACAAATACAAGGCAAAAGAAATGAAAGAAAACACAGAGGAGAAAGAAGAGAAGGGAAAAGAAATATAAGGGGAAGGAATCAGGTTAAGTCACGGGTGTTCTGAAGTTTGGAGCATTTAACAATGTAATGGGAGAGGAAAGCATCAACAGAGACAAAGCCAGGGCTAAGATTCATACAGGGAAAGTTGTGCATAAGGGAGGATTCAACCAGACGGCGACTGTGAAAGTTGGACGTAGGGTAGACAGTTTTAGTGTGACAGAATTAGTGTGACTTTGTAAATGGTCCAAGTCGGACCGAAACGTCGTCGTACGCTCCTCTCTTTTTTATATGTGCGAGTTGTGTGTGTAGTGTTACTCCAAGCTTCTGGTGAGGGAGGTCTGCAGCGTACTACTCGGCCTGTGGCATACTACTCAGTCAAATACCAAGCCTATCAGCGGGACTACTCCACTATAGACAAAGAGGCTCTGGCCCTGGTATTTGCGCTGGAGCATTTTGACATGTCCTTGTCCAGTACATCACATTTGGTCACCGTATTCAGTGACCACACTCCTCTGACCTACCTCAGCTCACTGATCAACAAGAACATGCGACTTATACAATGAACCTTACGATTCCATCGATCTATATATTTATACGCCATATAGCCGGCAAAGATAATGTGCTGGCTGACGCCCTCTCCGGAATTTAACTTATTAAGATTGTTAGGGACAAAATGGATAATAAGCTCTTTTTCTTACCTTATGGCCATAAAGTGAAATTTGAATTAACCTGGCCATAAGTTTTTGTTTTTTTGTGAGGGGACACTTGCTCCCGTCCACAAGTGTCTTGAGCCTATGCTACCCCTAATGTCTGCTGTCTCGCTCTAAGGTCGTGTCTGATTTGGAAGTCATTTTGAGCGTAACACTATCTGATGAGTTGGATGGTTGAAAGGAAAGGTGGTTCCATTTGATTTTTTGTGCCATGGTAGCACACTACCCACGGAAGATGCCTAGTCCTGATTATTAGAGCCCTTTTGGGGTGAGGGTGTGGCATACCAAGAGTATGTTGCATTTTATTCACCGTATGTCACACCCTTATAGGCTGCCTCCCAACTAGCAAATCAGGTGCTAGGGTTTAAGGAGCAGGGGCCCCATAGTTATAGCAGTACCTAGGTTCAACCAGCCAGTCAAAAGCCTGCCAAAGCTGTGAAGCGATGTGGGACGCTCGTGAAGCAGCTTTGGCAGACTTACCTTCCCAGCTGGTCACTACGGTTCTCTCTGTAGTAGTAAATATTGTACATAGGCTACAAACTTATTATAAATACTAGCTTGTATTTGGTGAAGGAAATACAATCATTTACTCTCTCTGTTGCCTTTTTTTCTCGTTTCTAAGTGGTTATCGTGTTGGCAAGGTGTGCAGGTCAAATAGTCTACACCTGCTTTGGTAATAGTTGTCCTCGCCTTGATCTATGGAAGTCGTCACCACACGTGTTTAGTTTATGGTACGTCTGGCGCCGTCCTCCTTGGATGACTACACTGGGCCCGGCGCGACCCACTGGTGTCCTGCAAGGTTGCCCTGTGTCCTACGAGGTTGACTTGTGTCCTGCGAGGTTGTCTTGTGTTCTGCGAGGTTGTCTTGTGTTCTGCAAGGTTGTCTTGTGTCCTGCAAGGTTGTTTTGTGTCCTGCAAGGTTGTCTTGTGTCCTGCGAGGTTGTCTTGTGTCCTGCGAGGTTGTCTTGTGTCCTGCAAGGTTGTCTTGTGTTCTGCGAGGTTGTCTTGTGTCCTGCGAGGTTGTCTTGTGCCCTGCAAGGTTGTCTTGTGTTCTGCGAGGTTGTCTTGTGTCCTGCGAGGTTGTCTTGTGACCTGCGAGGTTGTCTTGTGTCCTGCAAGGTTGTCTTGTGTCCTGCGAGGTTGTCATATTTCATATTCCTTATTGCTTAATCACTTGCAGCCACATATAACAACACTCTTCACCTTCACTCAGTTTTCAACTTTTTCTTATCTTTCCTTTGGTTTACACCATTACACTTGTCACTCTCGCCAACAAACTCTATGATATTTTGATGGCAAATTGTCTGTGGCCTCACCTTGGTTGACACGACTTCTACTTAGTCCTCTGCTTCAACCAACCCTTCCATCCTTCCTCCTTTCTCAACCTTCTTAACCACAACGTTACATTTAATTGCTGTGACACTAATATAAACTGTCTTTCACTGCTTTCGCTTTTAGTGAGCATTAATAATATACACACATGATAAAATATACACCTGTGTGTGTGTGTGTGTGTGTGTGTGCGTGCGTGCGCCCGTGTCTGTGTGTACACGTATGTAGAATATTAACCAGAGGTGTGTTACTGTGTGAGTGGCACTGCCTGGCATTACCATGCAGGATGTTGCCAATACTGACGTTGATTCCAATAAAACTCCAACAAACACCTGTTTTTTCCAGAGTATTTGTGTTTTGTTTTTCAATATAAAACACCCAGCACTCTGGCAAATGTGTCATGTATCGAGTACTTGTGTGCTGACACTGCTCTGTCGAGGCTTCCGTGTTAGTTTACCTTCTGAAAATCAATCCGTCACTCTAATTGATATGTTGAGATGTTCTTGCTATATTATGTTGGTGATAACCAAGTGTAAGTTGTCAGTCAAATGAACCTCTTCACTGATGGGCTCACTTCACTGATGGGCTCACTTCACTGTGACCAGCGTCGAGAGAATTAGTCATATTGTTCCACTTCTACCTGTCAGCTGTGCTGTCGGACCTTACGAGACCATGTGTTGAAACCAAAGTAATTCAACATTTTTTTTTTTAACCTGTGGATACTTTGTACGACATAAATAAACTTATTCAAATTTATAGATTTTGTCTTGACAAAAACATTATAAACTTCCCGTGCTCTTTAGTCCTTTTAGGTATGACATGTTTGCGCCATGCACTCATCACGCCTGCATGTATGTCATGCTTGCGCCATTCACTCATCACGCCTGCATGTATGTCATGCTTGCGCCATTCACTCATCACGCCTGCATGTATGTCATGCTTGCGCCATTCACTCATCACGCCTGCATGTATGACATGCTTGCGCCATGCACTCATCACGCCTGCATGTATGACATGCTTGCGCCATGCACTCATCACGTATGCATGTATGATATGCTTGTCTCATGCACTCATCACGTCTGCATGTATGACATGATTGCGCCATGTACTCATCACCCCTGCATGTATGACATGCTTGCCCCATGCACTCATCACGTCTGCATGTATGACATGCTTGCCCCATGCACTCATCACGTCTGCATGTATGACATGCTTGTGTCATGCACTCATCACGGCTGCATCTATTACATGCTTGCCCCATGCACTCATCACGTCTGCATGTATGACATCCTTGCCCCATGCACTCATCACGCCTGCATGTATGACATCCTTGCGTCATGCACTCATCACGCCTGCATGTATGACATGCTTGCGTCATGCAGTCATCACGTCTGCATGTATGACATGCTTGCGTCATGCACTCATTACGTCTGCATGTATGACATGCTTGCGTCATGCACTCATTACGTCTGCATGTATGACATGCTTGCGTCATGCACTCATCACGTCTGCATGTATGACATGCTTGCGTCATGCACTCATTACGTCTGCATGTATGACATGCTTGCGTCATGCACTCATGCTAAGCGTCTGCATGGCATGTATGACATGCTTGCGTCATGCACTCATCACGCCTGCATGTATGACATGCTTGCGTCATGCACTCATTACGTCTGCATGTAATGTAAGCTGCGTCTACCAGAACAGTCTTGTGCATCACATAAATAAGAAGTCATAAAGAGAAGATCTTTCCACCTCTGAAACAATGTGATCTTTCAGTACTTTAAACAATGTGATCGTTCAAAGCCTGAAACAATGTGATCGTTCAAAGCCTGAAACAATGTGATCGTTCAAAGCCTGAAACAATGTGATCGTTCAAAGCCTGAAACAATGTGATCGTTCAAAGCCTGAAACAATGTGATCGTTCAAAGTCTGAAACAATGTGATCATTAACGACTTCAACAATGTGATCATTAAAGGCCTGAAACAATATAAGAGCTTAGCAACTTAACAATTGTTTTTTCAGTGCATAAAACAATGTTATTCTTTAGTGTCTTAAAGAATGTGATGATTCACCGCCTGATGGAACGTGTGTTCACTACAATATTATAATCGACATGTCTTACACGTAACCACATTCTTGCATGCCATAAAAAAACGGCATTTAACTAGGGTACCTCATTGTATGTCTGAACGTATGTATCTTTCAAATATGTGGTGACTGCAGGTTGCTAGCCAGGGAGACAGGGAACCCTAAGGTAAATTACCTTGCACGTACACAAACTCCTGACTTTCAGGGCCTTACAAGTCTCTAGCTCATTTATGCCTGTAGCTCGTTTAGAGGCTTTAGCTCGTTTACACCTCTAGCTCGTTTACACCTCGAGCTCGTTTACGCCTCTAGCTCGTTTACGCCATACTAGACTGTGTCCTCTGTATGAGAATTCTCATACTTGGGATCTCCTTTTCCAAACCCACTAACATTAATTTATTTAGTTAATCATTTTCTTCAGATGTAATTATTTATACATAAGTTTGGTGGAATATAAGGTATATCTAAGAGTTAACTTGTGGTGTATACTTTTTTTATTCTTTTAATTGCATTATTGAGTGATTTTATTCTTGTATCTTGCACAGCCTAATACAGTAGGCCTCTGAAAGTGTTTGTGTTTGAGATGCCTGAAACATTGTAATCGTTAAGTGACAAATAATGTGACATGATGTGAAGATCCGGTAGTGATCTAAACGTCTGATGTAGCACCACCAGCGTCTGATGTAGCACCACCAACCTCTGATGTAGCACCAACAACGTCTGATGTAGCACCACCAACGTCTGATGTAGCACCATCAACATCTGATGTAGCACCACCAACGTCTGATGTAGCACCACCAACGTCTGATGCAGCACCACCAACATCTGATGTAGCACCACCAACGTCTGATGTAGCACCACCAACGTATGATGTAGCACCATCAACATCTGATGTAGCACCACCAACGTCTGATGTAGCACCACCAACGTCTGATGCAGCACCACCAACATCTGATGTAGCACAACCAACATCTGATGTAGCACCACCAACGTCTGATGTAGCACCTCCAACATCTGATGTAGCACTACCAACGTCTGATGTAGCACTATCAACATCTGATGTAGCACCACCAACGTCTGATGTAGCACCACCAACGTCTGATGCAGCACCACCAACACCTGATGTAGCACTACCAGCATCTGATGTAGCACCGCCAACGTCTGATGTAGCACCCCCCAAATTCTGATGAAGCACCACCAACGTCTGATGAAGCACCACCAAAGTCTGATGTAACACCACCAACATCTGATGTAGCACCACCACCCTCTGATGTAGCACCACCACCATCTGATGTAGCACCCCCAAATTCTGATGAAGCACCACCAACATCTGATGTAACACCACCAAAGTCTGATGTAACACCACCACATGATGTGAAGATCTGGTAGTGATCTAAACGTCTGATGTAGCACCGCCAACATCTGATGTAGCATCACCAACATCTGATGTAGCACCACCAAAGTCTGATGTAGCACCACCAACATCTGATGTAGCACCACTAAAGTCTGATGTAGCACCACCAACATCTGATGTAACACCACCAACATCTGATGTAACACCACCAAAGTCTGATGGAGCACCACCAAAGTCTGATTTAGCACCACCAAAGTCTGATGGAGCACCACCAAAGTCTGATGGAGCACCACCAAAGTGTGATGGAGCACCACCAAAGTCTGATGGAGCACCCCCAAAGTCTGATGGAGCACCACCAAAGTCTGATGGAGCACCACCAAAGTCTGATGGAGCACCACCAAAGTCTGATGGAGCACCACCAAAGTGTGATGGAGCACCACCAAAGTCTGATGGAGCACCCCCAAAGTCTGATGTGCCTCCCAGCGTACATCAGGGGGATTACCAACAAACCCCTGGCTGTCTTCAAGCAGGCACTGGACAGGCACCTCAAGTCGGTTCCTGACCAGCCAGGCTGTGGTTCGTACGTTGGACTGCGTGCGGCCAGCAGTAACAGCCTGGTTGATCAGGCTCTGATCCAACATGAGGCCTGGTCACAGACTGGGCCGCAGGGGCGTTGACCCCTGGAACTCTCTCCAGGTATACCAAAGTCTGATGTAGCACAACCACCGTTTCATGTAGCATCCACAACGCCTGTTGGTGCACCAACAACGTCTGCTGGTACACTAGCAACGTCTGCTGGTACACTAGCAACGTCTGCTGGTACACTAGCAACGTCTGCTGGTACACTAGCAACGTGTGTTACAGCATAACTTTCAACATTTGCTGTTGCACCATTGCTAATGTCTGATGCAGCGATACCATCACCGTCTGCTGTGGTAACACTGTAAGTGTCTGCTGTGGTAACACTAAAAATCTGTTGTGGTAATACAATTCTAACAAAGTCTGCTGTGGCAGTAAGCGTAGGGTGAAGTAGGAGGTAAGAGGCGTGGAGGCGTGGAGGCGTGGAGGCAAGATCCTTGAAGGTAAGTATAGTGAGAGGTAGGAGGCGTGGAGGTAAAAGGAATAGAGGCTGGAGGCGTGCAGTCAGGAGGCGTGGAGGTAGGAAACGTGGAGGTTTTAGGCATGGAGGCGGGGAGACAGGAGGCTTGGAAGGTAATAGACGTGGGAGAAAAGAGGCATGGAATGCAGGAGGCGTGGAATGCAGGAGGCGTGGGAGAAAGGAGGCGTGTAACGCATAAAACGTGGGCCATGAATGGCAGGAAGCGTGGAATACAGGAGGCGTGAAAGGCACGAGGTGTGAGAGGCAGGAAGCGTGGGAGGTATGAGGCGTGGGAGGCAGGAGGCGTTGAAGGCAGGTGTGGAAGGCAGGAGACGTGGGAGACAGGTGTTGGAAGCATGAGGTATGGAGGCAGGAGGCGTGGGAGGCAGGAGGCATGGGAGGCAGGTGTTGGAGGCAGGAGGCGTGGGAGACAAGAGGCGTTGAAGGCAGGTGTGGAAGGCAGGAGACGTGGGAGACAGGTGTTGGAAGCATGAGGTATGGAGGCAGGCGGCGTAGGGGGCAGGTGTTGGAGGCAGGAGGCGTGGGAGGCAGGTGTTGGAGGCATGAGGCGTGCGTGTCGTCACAACAATACTGGTCAACAAGGATTCATTTCCTGCCCGACCACCCGCAGCTAGCAGGCCAGCCAGACTGCCAGCCAGCCAGCAGGCCAGCCAGACTGCCAGCCAGCCAGCAGGCCAGCCAGACTGCCAGCCAGCCAGCCAGCAGGCCAGCCAGCCTGCCAGCAGGCCAGCCAGACTGCCAGCCAGCCAGCCAGCAGGCCAGCCAGACTGCCAGCCAGCCAGCAGGCCAGCCAGACTGCCAGCCAGCCAGCAGGCCAGCCAGACTGCCAGCCAGCCAGCAGGCCAGCCAGACTGCCAGCCAGCCAGCAGGCCAGCCAGGGAGCAGGCCAGCCAGACTGCCAGCCAGCCAGCAGGCCAGCCAGACTGCCAGCCAACCAACAGGCCAGCCAGACTGCCAGCCAGCCAGCAGGCTAGCCAGACTGCAGGCCTGCAAGCCAGTAAGCCTACATGCTAGCCAGCATGCAGGCCTGCCAGCCAGCAGGCCCGCCAGGGAGCTGGCCAACCAGACTGCAGACCTGCTAGCCATTAAGCCTAAATGCTAACCAGCATGCAGGCCTGCCAGCCAGCTAACCAGCTAGCTAGCCTGCTAACCAGCATGCAGGCTTGCCAGCCAACCGCCCAGCAGGCCAGATATTACGAACACAGGTGTAGCCTTGTGATCTGTACACCTGTTGGTAGACGCGTCATCACCATAACCAACATAGGAATGATGAACGAGCAAGTCAGTAGTGAGTAAATACTACTTAACATTATTATCCCTTCACAGAAGGTGTTCCATTACAGGTCCGTCTTAAATCCAACCTACCCAGTATTCTCCACCTGATTCTCCACACTATATATACTCATGTACTTTTTACCCAGGCAGATTCGTTTGTGACTTAATAAAGCCCACTGTATGGGCGAAACGTAGTCGATAAAGGAACGCATTATGCTGCATTTGTGTTTATTTTTCAATTGTGTCGGTATTTTATACCTTTTATCTCCGCCTTCTTAAAAAATACACCATTGCATCCAGTGTGCAGTTTATCTGAGAGCAGTAGCAACAGTAACAGCAGTAGCAACAGTAGGAACAGCAGTAGCAGCAACAGCAGCAGTAACACCAGTAGAAAACTGGTCGCTGCTTTGGGTCTCACATTAATGTGAAGTTTAGCAAAGAGCAGCAGCAGTAGCAGAAGACTTAACTCTGCTGTAACAATTCACAATAAAAGGGAACAGAAGCAGAAGCAGGACCAGCAGGAGACTAACAGCTGTTTTAGCTCTTCAAAATATTTGCAAAGTTAGCGCGTAGTTCAGCAGAGAGCAGAGACAGCAGTAACACTAGCAGCGACAGCAGTAACACTAGCAGAGACAGCAGTAACACTAGCAGCGACAGCAGTAACACTAGCAGAGACAGCAGTAACACTAGCAGAGACAGCAGTAACACTAGCAGAGACAGCAGTAACACTAGAAGAGACAGCATTAACACTAGCAGCGACAGCAGTAACACTAGCAGAGACAGCAGTAACACTAGCAGAGACAGCAGTAACACTAGAAGAGACAGCAGTAACACTAGCAGAGACAGCAGTAACACTAGCAGAGACAGCAGTAACACTAGCAGAGACAGCAGTAACACTAGCAGAGACAGCAGTAACACTAGCAGGAGACAGCAGTAACACTAGAAGAGACAGCAGTAACACTAGCAGAGACAGCAGTAACACTAGCAGAGACAGCAGTAACACTAGCAGAGACAGCAGTAACACTAGCAGAGACAGCAGTAACACTAGCAGCGACAGCAGTAACACTAGCAGGAAACAGCAGTAACACTAGAAGAGACAGCAGTAACACTAGCAGAGACAGTAGTAACACTAGCAGAGACAGCAGTAACACTAGCAGCGACAGCAGTAACACTAGCAGAGACAGCAGTAACACTATAAGAGACAGCAGTAACATTAGCAGAGACAGCAGTAGCACTAGCAGAGACAGCAGTAACACTAGCAGAGACAGCAGTAACACTAGCAGAGACAGCAGTAACACTAGCAGCGACAGCAGTAACACTAGCAGAGACAGCAGTAACACTAGCAGGAGACAGCAGTAACACTAGCAGATACAGCAGTAACACTAGCAGAGACAGCAGTAACACTAGCAGAGACAGCAGTAACACTAGCAGAGACAGCAGTAACACTAGCAGAGACAGCAGTAACACTAGCAGAGACAGCAGTAACACTAGCAGAGACAGCAGTAACACTAGCAGGAGACAGCAGTAACACTAGAAGAGACAGCAGTAACACTAGCAGAGACAGCAGTAACACTAGCAGAGACAGCAGTAACACTAGCAGAGACAGCAGTAACACTAGCAGAGACAGCAGTAACACTAGCAGCGACAGCAGTAACACTAGCAGGAAACAGCAGTAACACTAGAAGAGACAGCAGTAACACTAGCAGAGACAGTAGTAACACTAGCAGAGACAGCAGTAACACTAGCAGCGACAGCAGTAACACTAGCAGAGACAGCAGTAACACTAGCAGAGACAGCAGTAACACTAGCAGAGACAGCAGTAACACTAGCAGAGACAGCAGTAACACTAGCAGCGACAGCAGTAACACTAGCAGAGACAGCAGTAACACTAGCAGAGACAGCAGTAACACTAGCAGAGACAGCAGTAACACTAGAAGAGACAGCAGTAACACTAGCAGAGACAGCAGTAACACTAGCAGAGACAGCAGTAACACTAGCAGAGACAGCAGTAACACTAGCAGAGACAGCAGTAACACTAGCAGGAGACAGCAGTAACACTAGAAGAGACAGCAGTAACACTAGCAGAGACAGCAGTAACACTAGCAGAGACAGCAGTAACACTAGCAGAGACAGCAGTAACACTAGCAGCGACAGCAGTAACACTAGCAGGAGACAGCAGTAACACTAGCAGAGACAGCAGTAACACTAGGAGAGACAGCAGTAACACTAGCAGAGACAGCAGTAACACTAGCAGAGACAGCAGTAACACTAGCAGGAGACAGCAGTAACACTATAAGAGACAGCAGTAACACTAGCAGAGACAGCAGTAGCACTAGCAGAGACAGCAGTAACACTAGCAGAGACAGCAGTAACACTAGCAGAGACAGCAGTAACACTAGCAGCGACAGCAGTAACACTAGCAGAGACAGCAGTAACACTAGCAGGAGACAGCAGTAACACTAGCAGATACAGCAGTAACACTAGCAGAGACAGCAGTAACACTAGCAGAGACAGCAGTAACACTAGCAGAGACAGCAGTAACACTAGCAGAGACAGCAGTAACACTAGCAGAGACAGCAGTAACACTAGCAGAGACAGCAGTAACACTAGCAGAGACAGCAGTAACACTAGCAGAGACAGCAGTAACACTAGCAGGAGACAGCAGTAACACTAGCAGAGACAGCAGTAACACTAGGAGAGACAGCAGTAACACTAGCAGAGACAGCAGTAACACTAGCAGAGACAGCAGTAACACTAGCAGGAGACAGCAGTAACACTATAAGAGACAGCAGTAACACTAGCAGAGACAGCAGTAACACTAGCAGAGACAGCAGTAACACTAGCAGAGACAGCAGTAACACTAGCAGCGACAGCAGTAACACTAGAAGAGACAGCAGTAACACTAGCAGGAGACAGCAGTAACACTAGCAGAGACAGCAGTAACACTAGCAGAGACAGCAGTAACACTAGCAGAGACAGCAGTAACACTAGCAGAGACAGCAGTAACACTAGCAGAGACAGCAGTAACACTAGCAGAGACAGCAGTAACACTAGCAGAGACAGCAGTAACACTAGCAGGAGACAGCAGTAACACTAGCAGAGACAGCAGTAACACTAGCAGAGACAGCAGTAACACTAGCAGAGACAGCAGTAACACTAGCAGAGACAGAAGTAACACTAGCAGAGACAGCAGTAACACTAGCAGAGACAGCAGTAACACTAGCAGAGACAGCAGTAACACTAGCAGAGACAGCAGTAACACTAGCAGAGACAGCAGTAACACTAGCAGGAGACTAAACGCTACTGCAACTCTCGACAGCTATAGTGTGTAAGTTACCATAGAATTTCCGTAACTATTGAGCGCTCAAGTTGATAGTTCCTCACTTGGCATATGAATTTCATCCTGATGGCAACAGTTAATATTTATTTCCACTATGTAACTAATATTAAGTTGGGGTGAGGCACACTGCGGGTGTCACCAAACTATAGAAATATAAACAACGGCAACCTCACACCTAGTAGCGGACAGCGAAGAGGCGGGGCCAGGAGCTGAGTCTCGACTCCTGCAACCACATTAGGTGAGTACAATTAGGTGAGTACTGTGGGTAGTAACACAATGCAAGTATCAACTACAGCAGGATAGTAGCACACTGCTGGTGTTACACATGTGTATTACAAATACAATAGGACAGCAGCACACTGTGGGGGTTCAAATGCATTTATCATGTAGAGCAAGATAATAGCACATTCCTGATGTACCTAAATTTATTTAATAAAAAAAGTTTCTTACCTGAGGCGTTCAACAGCAGTAGTGCCAACAAGAGACTGAACACTGCTGTGTCCCACACAGGACCTGCCATACTGCAGCAGAATTCAGGTCTATCCAGACTGGTCTTGTGAAACTTTATCTCCTCGCTGGCTGGCTTCTGAGGTGTTCTGTGAGTGCTTCGTCTCTGTCATATTACACTTGTCTCCTCATCTTTAAAGTTACCTACTTTATCACATGTTCTGCTTCGTGTTATTTTCTCCCAATGTCTATTTTTTTTTAATTCGTTTATTATTTTAGCAGAAATATTCACTAATTTTTCAGTCTCTGTCTCTTTCATTACCTACGTATATTGTTTAATGAATAATCCACAGACACATTCACATCATACAGTATTAAAAGCGTTAATACTGATATTTTCTTTTATTGAATTAATATCTATTATAAGCTGATTCACTAATTACCTTTTTAAATTAATTATTATAAGAAATTTTGTATTCTTTTTATAATACGTAGCTGATATATCTAATTTGAGATGCATTCTTTGCTGACTTATCTCCTGGTGAAATAATCCCCGGGTGAGACTTCCGCCAGCTCTGTAGGGTTTTGCTCTCATATAGCTTAATCATCAAGTAATATCTAATTTCTATTGATGTGAAAGTAAGAAAACTAGCACCGTTTTTTTTATCAATTTCTAATCAATGATTTTTTATAACTATGCATTTAATGTATCTTTAAATATACAATGAACTCCAGCGAATGACAATATCTTAGTTTTTCTGTCATATGGATGTGATATTGTTGGCTGGCATCATTCAGCTGTGTTTTTTTTATCAACAAATATATCCTGAAACGGGTTTTCATGATAAGTGGTTAGGAAGCCGCTGGCGTAGCTACGGGACATTGTAGCCACGAAAGTTCACTAAATTGCAATATCCTTAGTAACTTACGATGTTTCTCAGTACACATTTTGAGTGTTTAACACAGGTTGGGTACTCGTACTTTTCAGGGAGTAACCTGAGGATAACTTTCTTATAAGCTTCGGCTTTGCATCGTTGAAATTCTTATATTGATTTTCCTTTTAAATTCGTTGCCTCAGTAGTTCGATGTAAGAGTTTTTCATTCTGTTGAAAAATGTGGAATAAATCATAATTACATTACATTTTTATTTGGTTACATTTTTATTTGGATATATTACTTTTCTTTACATTCATCTTAGTTTCCTTTCAGTGATTGTTCATTGTTTATATAGCTTAATATCGTATGAGAAATTATTTTCACATCTGGGTGGTTTCTTATGTTAAGAGTCGACCATGGACTTGACGTACGTGATTAAGGATGCATTTCACAAGTACATCACCATCTATAATAATTTTACAAGTTTAATATGGAATAAAGAAAACCCTCAGTGTATATGACAAGAGATTTACACCTCTCGGTGTATATACCCTGTTGATTGAGACTTGTCTGCTCTCTCAGATAGCCTATGTACACAAATGTACACAAATGTTCCTTGATCACTGTACAACATGCTGGAGGAACAAGGGCAAGCTGTGCTTGGCTGGTCACTAGTCACTCATCTTCGTCTCCATTTAAACGAAATTGCACAAACGCGTTTATTGCAAGCCTTCTGTGTTTAATTTTGGTGTGAATACAGCTCTTTATATGTGATCCTATCGCCATTGTATTAGCAGAAGCTGTTGGGAGTCCTTTGTTATAATTCTGGTGAGGTTAACACAGGTGAGGATATGACGCTGGTCCCAGGTGAACGATAACATTGTGTCTATCCTGGAAAGACAAGAAATATTTATTAGTGGAGATTTAACAGTTCGAGCATAGCATGGCATGACATGGCATGGCATGGCATGGAATGGGACGACAGGAAGCCATGTTTCCTCAGATATGAAAATACATTTGACCAAAGAAAGGTAAGAAAGACATGGTGAAGTTTATATTAATGTTGGTAGAATTACCGACAATATTTTTAAGTAAAAGGACACAAATGCAACTAATGTGACATTTTATTGTGGCAACGTTTCGCTCTCCAGGAGCTTTGTCAAGCCGTTACAAACAATACATGGACACAGAGGGTATATATAGGCTTAGGGTGAGGTGTAAGGCACAATATAATCGTTGTAAAATTAGTAGCAGTTGTAATACTAGTGGTAGTAATAGTCGTCTTGCACATGTGTTAAAAGGTTATTAGAGCTTATCTCTTGGGTAGCATTAAATGCATTGGGCAAATATTTTTTTTTGTTGGATTTGAGAAGGACTGTTTCAGTGTTCCTCCTCCTCTATGTTCTTGTGTTGCATCAGCAGCAGCAACACTGTGATGGCAGGATTTATTGTTTTCAGGAGGATTCTTGCTAACACTTCAGAGATGATGAACCTGCCGTTATTTTGGTTAATTGTGTTAGAAATAGCGATTTATGATGATTCAAGGCATTTACGTCTACGGAAATTAAGTTCTTTAATCACTAGCCGTGCGTCGTTGAATTTCATGAGGTGACTAGTAGAATTCCTGTGTTGTACTCGGGCGTTGTTCAGGTTATCGTTCCTACATGCAATACTGTGTTCAGTGAGACGTGTTTCGAGGTTTCCTGCTGTTTCACCTAACTATATCCTGTCACAGCCTCCACAGGATATAGTGTAAACAGCTGTATTGACAGGTTCATGGTGCTTCGATGTTGTCCAGGTTAGATCCCATATGGAAGTGCTGGTTGCGACGGCTACTCTATTATCAGCTTGCACTAGAACAAAATCGAAGCACCATGAACCAGTCAATGCAGGGGTTTACACTATACCCTGCGGAGGCTGCATAATATATATATATATATATATATATATATATATATATATATATATATATATATATATATATATATATATATATATATATATGTCGTGCCGATTAGGTAAAACTGGTCAATTAGCAAGAACTCATCTAAAATTAAGTCCTTTCTAAAATTTTCTCTTATACGTTTAAAGATATATTTTTTTCATTTATGTTAATGTAAGAATTAATAATTTTGTACCAAGAGAAACTTTGAAAACCTACCTAACCTTATTACAACACGCGCAGAATATGGGTGGCAAGTGAAAGGGCAAGACCAATTCGGATGGTCTGTGGGTCGAGGCGTGTGTCAAGGCAGGAGTTGGGAACAGCCAACAGAAAGTCCCCTGCATGAGTAGCTCTCACTGCCAGGAGGGAGGCGTTATCCTTTCCTGACACACTCTGAAGCATTGTTGAGGCTATATTCTCCACTATTGGGCCATCCCAGTGCGACTGTTTGTAGTTGTTGGGGAGAGCAGGTCTGGTTTCAGAGCCCGTTAGATTATCCCAGATCCTGGCTCCGTCAATGACTTTTGGTCCTGGACTCCAATCTTGTCTCTATGATGTTCAGGGAGAATCGCTGCTACAAGCCCTCTGGATGCAATGCATGAGGACAGAGAAGCAAGTAGCGCAATCTGTGATGACTTGCGGACGCCAATGCCTCCTAGTCTGACTGGAAGTGTAACTTGGTCCCACTGCCCATCTTCTAGAGTAAGATTAAGTATTTTAGTAAAAATCTGCCTCAGGATGCTGTCATATTCGTGCAGTATAGGGTTATCATATGAAGGAGCACATCTTAGGAAATATGTCAACCTGGGCAGACTCAAGCACTTTGTGAAAAGGTACAAGGCATCATGGGTGTCATGACTGCCTATTCGTTGTTCCAGTCTCCTCAATTCTTCCAGTTTCTTCCTGAGAATTGTGTCAATGGCATCGCTTCCCAGAGGTGCTCCAAGCAAGACGCTGTGTGTGGGGGCAATGACTGATGCTCCTAGTAGTTTTGAGTTTTGATTTCACTGCATCTATCACTTGTTGATTCACTGAGATTATTTCACATTTGGATGGATTCAGGATGAGACCCATTTCCTGTCCCCGTGCCATCACCTGTGTAAGATCATCTAGAAGGGACTCCTTTGTACCTGCTAGTGTGCCATCATCCAGGAACCAGATGTTTAGCTCACTGGTCAGTCTGACTGATTTCTCTAACCGCTATACAGAAGAGAAATGGCGCGAGAGAATACCCTTGCTGGACACCCTCTGATGATGTAATTTCATGCTCTCCAAACAGGAGCATTGATATATATATATATATATATATATAATATACAGAACAATATATATATATATATATATATATATATATATATATATATATATATATATATATATATATATATATATATATATATATATATATATATATAATATACAGAACAATCATTTGCAAAATTCCAAGCACTTTCGTGACTTCTCACATTATCAAGGAACTATAAAAATAAAAGGTTAACAGGAAGGCATATAAGGACGAGACTACACCTCGCTGCCCCTTCCCCCCAACAACACCTGACCTTTTTTCTGAAGAACGTGTTAATTATGATTTACCATTACCAGTTCCTATTATAATTAAACTTATTTAACTTTGTATTGTTGATGCAAAATTTGTGTTTAATGACGAGTTTTACACTCAGAAGTTTGGTATGGCAATGGGAAATCCTCTCTCAGTTGTTCTTAGTAATTTATACATGGAACGTTTTGAAATAAGATTGCCTAATACAATCCTTCCTAATAGAGCTAAGTGGTATAGATATGTTGATGATATTTTGTGTCTTATCCCTAAGAATGTAGACATAAACCATTTCCTTGTTAAATTATATAGTTTAGCTCATTCTATAAATTTTACTGTTGAGTTCGAAGAAAATAACTCATTGCCTTTTCTAGATATTTTAATTATTAAAGGTAACAATGTTTTTGAATTTAAAATTTACAGAAAACCAACAAATAACTGTTTCTATGTACACTATTATTCTTCACATCAAGATAGAGTTAAACTCTCGGTTTTCCCATCAATGTTTTTGAGAGTTTTACGTATTTGTATTTCTTTTAACAATCCAAAAAGGGACAACCAGCTTTATTCAACTAAAAATATGTTGGTTCTCCCTTACCATGAAACTTGGTTGATATGCCTTCTCTACTTAAGAATTTTAATATTAAAGTTGTATTAAAAAATCTTGATACAGTTAAAAAAAAATTGATAAAAAATTCTCCCAAAAATGCTGACGGATGTGTCTATAAGATTCCTTGTGAAATATGTGATTAAATTTATTACTGTCAAACTGGTAAAAGTCTTGAACTAAGATTAAAACAGCATAAATATAGCATTAGAAGTGAACAATGTTTTAATGCTCTGTTTATTCATGTATCCATTTGAGAAAAGTTTCATCAAGCAAGTCTATGGTCGACAGGAATATAATAGAAACATGTCTCATAAAAAGTAGTATTTAAAAAAACATGAATATTTCTTTTGGTTTATATAAATTGGATTACTTTATAATTAATAAAATTTGGGAAGAATTTAAGATACATTAGACAATTTTTTTGGGTGGAATATAATCTGTGTTTCACGGGTCACTGACTACCTGCCTACATAATCATAAAAAGTCAGGTGTTGTTGGAGGTGGCAGCGAGGTGTAATCTCCTTCTTATATGCCTTCCTGTTAATCTATTATTTTTATAGTTCCTTGATAATGTGAGAAGTCACGAAAGCCCTTAGAATTTTGCTATTTTTTCACAGTGGTTGTTCTACATATTGTGATATCACCTATGTACTGTGATCTTATTGCATATATATATATATATATATATATATATATATATATATATATATATATATATCTCCATCACTGTCTTACCAGAGGCATGCCTACATTACAGTTATACAACTGCAACATTAACATACATCCTTCAAAGTGCAGGCACTGTACTTCCCATCTCCATGAATCAATTCCGGCCTGACGGTTTCCCTGAATTCCTTCACAAATGTTACCTAGCTTACACTCCAACAGCAAGTCAAGTCCTAAAAACCATTTGTCTCCATTCGCTCCTATCTAACACGCTCATGCACGCTTGCTGGAAGTCCAAGCCCCTCGCACACAAAGCCTTCTTTACCCTCTCCCCCAAATCTTTCCTAGGCCGACCCCTACATGTCCAAACTATCTCGTAAGTTCTTCTTTTCCTTCTTTTTAGTAATTTATACAGGATATGGGGTTACTAGCCCATTGCTCCCGGCATTTAGTCGCCTCCTACGACACGCATAGCTTACGGAGGAAGAAATTCTGTTCGACTTACCCATGGACTTAAGCAGAAATAAAAAAGAACAAGAACTAGGGAGAAAATAGAAGAAACCCCAGAGGGGTTAGTATATATATGTGTGTACATGCATATGTAGTGTTACTTAAGTAGAAGTAGCAAGATATTCCTGCAACCTTGCATGTTTATGAAACATAAAGACACCAGCAATCCAACCATCATGCAAAACAATTTCAGGCTTCTGTTTCACACTCATTTGGTAGGATGGTAGTACCTCCCTGAGTGGTTGCTGTCTACCAACCTACTAGTCGCAGTGTTGCTATTAATTAATACCACTCGTTCGCTGGAACAATAATGTAAAATATTGCTCGTTGGGCTAGTACACCAAACAGGGAATAGAATGAAATTAGCTCAGAAGCATCCACACCACCGTATGTCCTCGGATGACGGGTACAACACCTAGCTTGGCTGAGTGCGTCATCCTTAAGGATTGTGTTGTCCCGTGGACTAGAGCGTCATGACTTTTCGCTCATTGTGAGGCGGGCCAAAGCAGCATGGGTTCGACCCTTTGGCTAGTCGCAGTGTTATTGGTATATATATATATATATATATATATATATATATATATATATATATATATATATATATATATATATATATATATATTATTATTAACACATCGGCCGATTCCACCAACGCAGGGTGGCCCGAAAAGAAAAACTTTCATCATCATTCACTCCATCACTGTCTTGCCAGAGGGTGCTTTACACTACAGTTATAAAACTGCAACATTAACACCCCTCCTTCAGAGTGCAGACACTGTACTTCCCATCTCCAGGACTCAAGTCCGGCCTGCCGGTTTCCCTGAATCCCTTCATAAATGTTACTTTGCTCACACTCCAACAGCACGTCAAGTATTAAAAACCATTTGTCTCCATTCACTCCTATCAAATACGCACACGCATGCTTGCTGGAAATCCAAGCCCCTCGCAACCAAACCCTCTTTTACCCCCTCCCTCCAACCTTTCCTAGGCCGACCCCTACCCCGCCTTCCCTCTACTACAGATTTATACACTCTCGAGGTCATTCTATTTCGTTCCATTCTCTCTACATGTCCGAACCACCTCAACAACCCCTCCTCAGCCCTCTGGATAATAGTTTTGGTAATCCCGCACCTCCTCCTAATTTCCAAACTCCGAATTCTCTGCATTATATTCACACCACACATTGACCTCAGACATGACATCTCCACTGCCTCCAGCCTTCTCCTCGTTGCAACATTCATCACCCATGCTTCACACCCATATAAGAGTGTTGGTATAACTATACTCTCATACATTCCCCTCATTACTTCCATGGACAAAGTTCTTTGTCTCCACAGACTCCGAAGTGCACCACTCACCCTTTTCCCCTCATCAATTCTATGGTTCACCTCATCCTTCATAGACCCATCTGCTGACATGTCCACGCCCAAATTTCTCCCTCCAATCTGATATCCAATCTTTCGTCACCTAATCTTTTTGTTATCCTCATCACATTACTCTTTCCTATATTCACTTTCAATTTTCTTCTTTTACATACCTTACCAAATTCATCCACCAACCTCTGCAACTTCTCTTCAGAATCTCCCAAAAGCACAGTGTCATCAGCAAAAAGCAACTATGACAACTCCCACTTTGTATTTGATTCTTTGTCTTTTAACCCCACACCTCTTGCCAAGACCCTCGCATTCACTTCTCTTACAACCTCATCTATAAATATATTGAACAACCACGGTGACATCACACATCCTTGTCTAAGGCCTACTTTTACCGAGAAATAATCTCCCTCTCTCCTACACACTCTAACCTGAGCCTCACTATCCTCATAAAAGCTCTTCACTGCTTTCAGTAACCTACCTCCTATTCCATACACCTGCAACATGTACCACATTGCAGTGCTTTACCAACCGTACCACACTGGACCAATACCTTGGCATCCAGCTCACGCTAGACGTTGATCCAGGCACCAGCTCAGGCAGGTGGCTTACAGCTTTCATCTCATCCCTGCATGCATCGACACAACTAGAGATTTTTACAATGCTAGGAATTCGCAAGAGCAGGCGAAATATTCACTAGCATTGTAAAAATCTCTAGTTGTGTCGATGCATGCAGGGGATGAGATGAAAGCTGTAAGCCACCTGCCTGAAAGCTGGGTGCCTGGATCAACGTCTAGCGTGAGCTGGATGCCAAGGTATTGGTCCAGTGTGGTACGGTCGGTAAAGCACTGCGTTCCTGTCACAAGGTTCGTAGGGTCGAGATCAGTGTTTGTGAATATTTCGCCTGCTCTTGCGAATTCCTAGCATATATATATATATATATATATATATATATATATATATATATATATATATATATATATATATATATATAATATATATATATATGTGTGTGTGTGTAAAAACCTCTCATATATATATATATATATATATATATATATATATATATATATATATGTAAAAACCTCTCTTATATATATATATATATATATATATATATATATATATATATATATATATATATATATATATATATATATATATCAACAAAACGGCCGTTTCATACCAAGGCGGGGTGGCCCAAAGAGAAAAACAGAAGTCTCTCTCTTCAACCCTAGTAACGTATACAGAAGAAGGGGTTACTAGCCCCTTGCTCCCGGCATTTTAGTCGACTCTTACGACATGCATGGCTTACGGAGGAAGAATTCTGCTCCACTTCCCCATGGAGATAAGAGGAAATAATAACAAGAACTAGTAAGAAAATAGAAGAAAACCCAGAGGGGTGTGTATATATATATGCGTGTACATGAATGTGTAGTGTGACCTAAGTGTAAGTAGAAGTAACAAGAGACAGAAAAAAAGACACCACCAATCCTACAATAATGTAAAACAATTACAGGCTTTCGTTTTACACTCACTTGGCAGGACGGTAGAACCTCCCATGGCGGTTGCTGCCTACCAACCTACTACCTAGGATATACATATATATATATATATATATACGTATATATATATATATATATATATATATATATATATATATATATATATATATATATATATATATATATATATATATATATATTCTTTCTTCTTTCAACACGTATGCCGTTTCCCACCGAGGCAGTGGCCCAAAAGGAAAAACGAAAGTTTCTCCTTTTACATTTAGTAATATATACAGGAGAAGGGGTTACCAGCCCCTTGCTCCCGGCATTTTAGTCGCCTCTTACGACACGCATGGCTTACGGAGGAAGAATTCTGTTCCACTTCCCCATGGAGAATATATATATATATATATATATATATATATATATATATATATATATATATATATATATATATATATATATATATAACAACACTGTGACTAGCCTAGGACTCTAACAAATGTTGTTTTGGCCCGCCTCATGGTGAGTGAAAATCACATGATGCTCTAACCCACAGGACCACCCAATCCTACAAAGATCACGCACCCAGCAGAGCTAGGTGTTTTACCGTGGTCCGTGGACATACGATTGTGTGGGTGCCTCAGAGCTAATTTCATTCTACTCCCCGTTTGGTGTACTAGCCTCCACAAGCAGTATCTATTTAACTGTAACCACGGACTAGCGTTATTTAATCAATAACAACAACATTGTCAATAAGAATAACGTCGTTAATATTTATGCATGAATTGCCCTCATTATAGAGCCAGAGTTTCGCAGTGCATTGCCCTCGTTATAGAGCCAGAGTTTCGCAATGCATTGCCCTCGTTATAGAGCCAGAGTTTCGCAATGCATTGCCCTCGTTATAGAGCCAGTGTTTCGCAATGAATTGCCATCGTTATAGAGTCAATGGTTATGAATAAAAAGTCACAATACCGTGTCCGGAACAATTCACAAATGACCCCACACCCAGTGTAACACTGCCTAGTGACTTCTTCAATAATCCAGTTTTATATAGTGAAGTGACATCGTTGTAATCCTAGTTTTACTTAGTGGAATTACAGCCTTATTTAGTAGTATATTACGTTCGATATTGAACGATGTCATAAAATACCACAACACTAAACCTTCCTTGACGCTAGTCAAAAAATATATAACGTCACAATTATTTATTTCAATCGTAGAAAACCTCAAACGAAAATAATGATTGAAAAATCTTTTTCAGCAGAAGAGCACTTGTCTCTTTTTACCGCATCATTTGTGGGAATACTACGCTATGTTTTAACACGGGGAGGATGCACGCTATGTTGTAAGATAACACGGGGAGGATGCACGCTATGTTGTACGATAACACGGGGAGGATGCACGCTATGTTGTAAGATAACACGGGAGGATGCTATGTTGTACGATAACCGGAGGATGCACGCTATGTTGTAAGATAACACGGGAGGATGCACGCTTGTTGTAGATCAGGGGAAAGCTTGTTGTACGATAACACGGAGGATGCGCATGTTGTAGATAACACGGGATGCAGCTATGTTGTACGATAACACGGGAGGATGCACGCTATGTTGTAAGATAACACGGGAGGATGACGCTATGTTGTAAGATAACACGGAGGATGCACGCTATGTTGTAAGATAACAGGAGGATGCACGCTATGTTGTACGATAACACGGGGAGGATCGCTATGTTGTACGATAACACGAGGTATGTTGTACGATAACACGGGGAGGATGCACGCTATGTTGTAAGATAACACGGGGAGGATGCACGCTATGTTGTAAGATAACACGGGGAGGATGCACGCTATGTTGTAAGATAACACGGGGAGGATGCACGCTATGTTGTAAGATAACACGGGGAGGATGCACGCTATGTTGTACGATAACACGGGGAGGATGCACGCTATGTTGTAAGATAACACGGGGAGGATGCACGCTATGTTGTAAGATAACACGGGAGGATGCACGCTATGTTTAAGATAACACGGGAGGATGCACGCTATGTTGTACGATAACACGGGGAGGATGCACGCTATGTTGTACGATAACACGGGAGGATGCACGCTATGTTGTAAGATAACACGGGAGGATGCACGCTATGTTGTAAGATAACACGGGAGGATGCACGCTATTTTTTGTACGATAAGATAACACGGGGAGGATGCACGCTATGTTGTAAGATAACACGGGAGGATGCACGCTATGTTGTAAGATAACACGGGAGGATGCACGCTATGTTGTAAGATAACACGGGGAGGATGCACGCTATGTTGTAAGATAACACGGGAGGATGCACGCTATGTTGTAAGATAACACGGAGGATGCCGCTATGTTGTAAGATAACACGGGAGGATGCACGCTATGTTGTAAGATAACACGGGAGGATGCACGCTATGTTGTAGATAACACGGGAGGATGCACGCTATGTTGTAAGATAACACGGGAGGATGCACGCTATGTTGTAACACGGGGAGGATGCACGCTATGTTGTAAGATAACACGGGGAGGATGGATGGAGGAGGAGATGCAGATGGAGGAGGAGATACAGATGGAGGAGGAAATACAGATGGAGGAGAAGATTTAGATGGAGGAGGAGATACAGATGGAGGAGGAGATGCAGATGGAGGAGGAGATACAGATGAAGGAGGAGATGCAGATGGAGGAGATGCAGATGGAGGAGGAGGAGATGCAGATGGAAGAGGAGTAGAAAGAGATGCAAATGGAGGAGCTGTAGGAGGAGATGCAGGTGGAGAAGGAGTAGGAGATGCAGATGGAGAAAGAGCAGGAGAAGAGGAGGAGGAAAAGTACGAACGAGGAAGAGGAGAAGAAATGGGAGAATAATGAGGAAACTGAGAAGAGAAGCGGTTCATGTAGAGGCACAGAGAACTTGACAGTCCACTCAGAGGCTGTCTGCTGAGAGAAATTATCTGCAACATTGCAAGGCGGGACATAAGCTCATAATGCTGTTAAATATTAGTGTTGTAGATTTACGGAAATCAAAAAAGGCATTCACAAGTCATCATATGGAAACTAATGTTAAAAATTATTTAATAAAAAAGGTTAATTATGACATGCAGAGCCCAAATATAATTCAAACTTTCAAAAGAAACTAATATCCCAATGTTCAATTATGAGGTTATCAGCATAGAAACATTAAAGCTAATCAGATACGACACTCAGAAATTATTGCAGGGAAATCAGTATTTCAATTTTTCATTTTTTCCCAAAATAAAATTAGGATAAACACACACCAAACTCAGCAAAATTTTGCTCTAAGAATGAACAGTTTTTAAGAAAGTAAATGCAGTAAGTAATAAGTAAATAAGTAAGCTTTATGTGAGCATTGTGCACATAACATGCACATTTTTAACAATGATCTTGACACATACAGATGTTAAGACACATAAACGAACCATAAGTTGACATAACCTGGATAACAACATAAAGTCAAACACAGTACAGTGAATTATTATTGATCAGAGGAGACATTTTCCAATTATTTTACAGAAACCAAATTTATTATTAAAATTAGCACATGATAACTTAAACAACCTAACATCAATATATTGTTTTCTTTGAGGAAAACATCAGAACTAAAAGTTTAAAGGTGTATTTTTCAGTTATTGCACAAAATCCAACAAAATTTGTGCCTACACAGCTTAAACCCGTGAAACATTCCATCAATTTCTTAAGATGTTTCAGCCATTGAAGACTGATGACGTTCACAATTAGTTTCATTATAATCAGGACTTGACGTGCTGTTGGAGTGTGAGCAAGGTAACATTTATGAAGGGATTCAGGGAAACCGGAAGGCCGGACTCGAGTCCTGGAGATGGGAAGTATACAATGTCTGCACTCTGAAAGAGGGGTGTTAATGTTGCAGTTTTATAACTGTGGTGTAGGCACGACTCTGGCAAGACAGTGATGGAGTGAGTGATGATGAAAGTTTTTCTTTTTCGAGCCACCCTGCCTTGGTGGGAGACTGCCGATGTGTTAATAAAAAAATAATAATCAGAGTAAAGTGTTAACCCCGTAGGGGTATTATGAGGCATTCACATTCGACCTGTAAGGCCTGCAAGGCAAAAATAATGCAATATGGTACAATAATAAAATACCATTTCGAGATTATAAGTAGTAATATTATCTACACATTCCATTATATCTACCAACCTTCTTCTATGTTGGTATGTTAAGGGTTTGTTAAAATTTTGAAGCCTATCATTGGAACCTGTCTACTCCTGTTACCCCTATTACACGGAAACAAAAATTTTGAAATGGTCTATGTAGTATTGTGGATGGGACACCCACGCATGCAAGTAGTCCCATGAATCTTGCCCACTACAATTACACAAGTGTTGAAAATTGGAAGCCGATCGAATTAGACTTGTAGTAAGAAATAAAAATTGGAAGGCGAAGCTATTACTCACGGTGTATATAGCCTTGAGAATTATGATTAGCTTTATTGAGCTTAAAGTCTATGGACACACAAGAGTTAGCTTGAAGTCTATGAACACACAAGAGTTAGCTTGAAGACTATGAACACACAAGAGTTAGCTTGAAGTCTATGAACACACAAGAGTTAACTTGAAGTCTATGAACACACAAGAGTTAACTTGAAGTCTATGGACACACAAGAGTTAGCTTGAAGTCTATGAACACACAAGAGTTAACTTGAAGTCTATGAACACACAAGAGTTAACTTGAAGTCTATGAACACACAAGAGTTAGCTTGAAGTCTATGAACACACAAGAGTTAACTTGAAGTCTATGGACACACAAGAGTGAACTTGAAGTCTATGAACACACAAGAGTTAACTTGAAGTCTATGGACACACAAGAGTTAACTTGAAGTCTATGAACACACAAGAGTTAACTTGAAGTCTATGGACACACAAGAGTTAGCTTGAAGTCTATGAACACACAAGAGTTAACTTGAAGTCTATGAACACACAAGAGTTAACTTGAAGTCTATGGACACACAAGAGTTAACTTGAAGTCTATGAACAAACAAGAGTTAGCTTGAAGTCTATGAACACACAAGAGTTAACTTGAAGTCTATGGACACACAAGAGTTAGCTTGAAGTCTATGGACACACAAGAGTTAGCTTGAAGTCTATGAACACACAAGAGTTAACTTGAAGTCTATGGACACACAAGAGTTAGCTTGAAGTCTATGAACACACAAGAGTTAGCTTAAAGTCTATGGACACACAAGACTTAGCTTGAAGTCTATGGACACATAAGATTTAGCTTGAAGTTTATGAACACACAAGAGTTAGCTTGAAGTCTATGAACACACAAGAGTTAGCTTGAAGTCTATGAACACATGAGAGTTAGTAAAGGTGAATGTCATCTGTTCACAAGTACAAATAAACAGATATAAATAAAGGGTACAAAAGTATACTTGTATCCATGTTATTAGTATAATTATACCTGCTGCTTTCAAACTGGTATATATTTATATACCCATATGTGTTCATACGCTTTTCCTCACAGTTCGAACACATTAACAATGCACAGCATATTAGGGGCTTTTGGCATGTACATCTCATTAATAACTAAGTCATAACTATGTATTACTATGTATTACTATATCTACTATATATAATTGTACAATGTCTAAATAAAGTAGTATTATTAGTATTATTATTATTATTATATTCATCAGAATTTCTACCTAGTGTTGAGAATTATTCTATCGCAGAATTAATATGCAAAATGTACGTATTTCGTAGGATAAATATCTTTAAATGTATAAAATTTCTCAACGTATACTAAATTATTTATTATAAATATTATGTATTTTGTAATATATTTTGTGTATCAAATGTTTTGATATTATTACACGTCAGTCGCGTTTCGTGTTTAATTTTGTAAATATTTAACAAATATTTAACCTGAAACCATTTGTAATATATTTTTGCTCTATGAGGCATCGTAAACTGAAGATTTAATCCAGAGAAAACGGGACTTGGGCTCACGCAAGTTGGTAGTTCAACTCTGATTAATTTGAACTTTGGGATTTAAATATACTATACTAATTACCCTAACTAGCTCCTCTGTTTTACATATCTAATAAGAATTCGAATTGAAGAAAAAGAACGCAGCCATTAGAGATAATGGGAGTGTGGATTAATGTCGCTTTATTTCATAAAGTTATAGTGGGTAGAAACGAACTTTCATTTTTCGTACGTTTCTCAGCAGCTCTGGTCAGTTTACACTTATAATTGTTTCTCCAGTAAAATATTCGGGCGAAAATAATTACCCAAGGGAGGGAGCCGTTGTGATCATTTTCTATTTGCAATGTATTGCCTCGTTGTCTTTTCTATATTTGGATCCGAGTTTGGCTTAATAAGTTACCATTATAATTTTCCTGGTGCGTTTTGTGTGTGTATAGTTGAATCCACAGTAGTTATGTTAACTGCTGACACCTGCTTATTTCCCCCTCTGCTTTGAAGCACAGCTTTATACATCTACGTATATGTATTTAGCAATATATTTATCCATCTGTCTTACCCATCTATTTATCTATCATCACAAATATAAATTCTACCTTTTTATCTATCATGATAACTATTCTACCTATCTATCCATTTATTCTGCATATCTATCTATTCTACCTATCTATTAATTTATTCTGCATATCTATCTATTCTACCTATCTATCCATTTATTCTGCATATCTATCTATTCTACCTATCTATCCATTTATTCTTCATATCTTTTCTACCTATCTATCCATTTATTCTCCATATCTATTCTACCTATCGATCCATTTATCTGTCTAGTTATCAATCTTTATAGACAGCAAATGGTGTCAGTCACATATGACACCTGACCTTTCTTCTTGTCACCTCACATAATTCTGCTTAAAATGTCAAGTCACTCTACACTTCAATAAAGCTCTACCTCGTATGTTTTGTACAGTGTTTTTAACATTAAAACAAATTCCCTTACGCCGTTATGGCAACACAAATACATCTGTTCTCCAGCGTATTGCTTTGCTAAAATACGCAGTAGACTGCGCACCTAGTTTACTGAATAAAGGAGGTGGTGTTGATTCACCGGGAATTCTCCCGGCCTGGGTCTTTACCAGATGGCGACCCGGCTCCGGCTCCCTGGCGTGGGAGTATCAGAGACCTATGTCTCCCATGGGAGGGGGTACCCCTCAGCGAAGGGACCAACTGGCCCCAGGCCTAGCCACATTTCCCCACCAGCACGAGGCAGGTAGGTAGATAATGCTAGGCCTCTCTGGTCGGCCACCTTCCCCGCCCAAGGAGGCTGACGGGAAGGGCAGGCTTGCGAGCCGCAGATGGTAGCAAGCTCCAGCCTTGGCACCTACCCTGCCCTAGAAGGGCTGGGCATGGTGATCGACCACTGAATAAAGATATCTTGACCAAATATATGTGGTACCCCGAGTTTCGTACAGCTCCCAACTCGAACAATTATGTAAGTGTATTATTGTAAGTGCTTTTGTAAGTGTATTTTTGGGGGTCTGAAACGGACTAATGTAATTTACATTATTCCTTATGGGAACAAATTCGTTCGGTAACGGCACTCGAACAGCCTTCTGGAACGAATTTTGGCCGAAACTCGGGGTACTATTTACAATATGCACGAGAAACAGTAGTCACAATATAGGCATTATTGTGGGGCTCGTCAGATAGAAGAGCAGTTGCTGCTCCGTCTCTTCCACCGCATCTAAGAACTAGACACGTTAATTTTCCTAGCTTTTTCTGAAGGATCCATTTCTAGAATTGAAAAGCTATTACGAGTTTAACACAAACTAGTAATAATACCTTATTAGTAGTTTATGTTATAGGGAAATTAGTCAACGCACAATGTACATACATCGTCTGGTCAAAGACAAAGTGAAAAAAAAAACAGTTTGTGATCACAAACAAGGCAGAGAAAAAGTCTCTATCGTAGCATAGGCCGAGTCTACTAAACTAGGCAAATATTAAGTCCGCTCATTACTAAACTTGCAAAAACAAATCTCTTCGTGAAACTCAGTCCACACCAGACATCCTTAGAGTCCAAAATCACATAATCCAACTTATAATATAGATCCGTTGTGTATTTTCGATACACTAAACAAAAGAATAGCGAACCCTCCTCCCAGAGGTCATGAGTGTTGACACCCAGAGTCAAGACACATGACAGTGACTCGACCACTGAGGCTCTCAGAGTCAAGACACATGACAGTGACTCGACCACTGAGGCTCTCAGAGTCAAGACACATGACAGTGACTCGACCACTGAGGCTCTCAGAGTCAAGACACATGACAGTGAGGCTCTCAATGGACAGACTACTTATATAAGACAATGTTCAGAAGATATGAATAAAAAGACGTTGATTGAAAAGGTGTTTGTATTTGAGGCAGTGTGTGTCTGTGTGTGTACTTACCAAGTTGTACTCACCTACTTGTGGTTGCAGGAGTCGAGTCGAAGCTCCTGGCCACGTCTCTTTACTGGTCGCTACTCGGTCACTCTTCCTGCTCCATGAGCTTCATCATACCTATTCTTAAAGCTATGAATGGATCCTACCTCCACTACATCACTTTCCAGACTATTCCACTTCCTGACAACTCTGTGACTGAAGAAATACTTCCTAACATCCCTGTGATTCATCTGAGTCTTACACATCCAACTGTGTCCCCTTGTTGCTGTGTCTCATCTCTGGAACATCCTCTCTCTGTCCACCTTGTCGATTTCTCTCAGTATTTTATATGTCGTTATTATATTGCCCCTATCTCTCCTGTCTTCCAGTGTATTCAGGTGGATTTTCCTTAACCTCTCCCCGTAGGACATACCCCTAAGCTCCGGGACTAGTCTTGTTGCAAACCTTTGCACTTTCTCTAGTATCCTTACGTGTTTGGCTAGGTGTGGGTTCCAAGCTGGTGCTGCATGGACTCACCTATTTGTACTCACCTATTTGTGGTTGCAGGGGTCTAGTTATAGCTCCTGGCCCCGCCTCTCCACTGATTGCTACTAGGTCCTCTCCCTGCTCCATGAGCTTTATCAAACTTCGTCTTAAAACTATGTATGGTTCCTGCCTCCACTACATCACTTTCTAGGCTATTCCACTTCCTGACAACTCTATGAGTGAAGAAATACTTCCTAACATCCCTTTGACTCATAGGAGTCTTCAACTTCCAACTGTGACCCCTTGTTTCTGTGTTCCCTCTCTGGAACATCTTGTCTCTGCCCACCTTATCTATTCCTCGCAGTATTTTATATGTCGTTATCATGTCTCCCCAAACCCTCCTGTCCTCTAGTGTCGTCAGGCCGTTTTCCCTTAACCTTTCTTCGTAGGACAATCCCCTTAGCTCTGGGACTAGTCTTGTTGCAAACCTTTGCACTTTCTCTAATTTCTTGACGTGCTTGATCAGGTGTGGGTTCCAAACTGGTGCTGCATACTCCAGTATGGGCCTGACGTATATGGTGTACAGAGTCTTGAACGATTCCCTAGTGAGGTATTGGAACGCTATTCTTAGGTTTGCCAGCCCCCCGTATGCTACAGCAGTTATCTGATTGATGTGTGCCTCAGAAGACGTGCTCGGTATTATACTCACCCCAAGATCTTTTTCCTTGAGTGAGGTTTGTAGTCTTTGGCCACCTAGACTATACTCTGTCTGCGGTCTTCTTTGCCCTTCCCCGATCTTCATGACTTTGCATTTGGCAGGGTTAAATTCAAGGAGCCAGTTACTGGACCAGGCGTGTAACCTGTCCAGGTCTCTTTGTAGCCCTGCCTGATCCTCGACTGATTTAATTCTTCTCATTAACTTCATATCATCTGCAAACAGGGACACTTCTGAGTCTATCCCTTCAGTTATGTCATTCACATATACCAAAACCAGCACAGGTTCTAGGACTGATCCCTGTGGAACTCCACTCGTCACAGGTGCCCACTCTGACACCTCGTCACGTACCATGACTCGTTGTTGCCTCCCTGTCAGATATTCTCTTATCCATTGCATTGCCTTTCCTGTTACATGTGCCTGATCCTCTAGCTTTTACATTAACCTCTTGTGAGGAACTGTGTCGAACGCCTTCTTGCAGTCCAAGAAAATGCAGTCAATCTTACTTCTGTTACCTTGTCATAAAACTCCAGTAGGTTTGTGACACAGGATTTTCCTTCCCGAAACCATGATGGTTGTCGTTTATAAGCTTGTGTCTTTCTAGGTGCTCCACCACTCTCCTCTTGATGATCTTTTCCATGACTTTGCATATTATACACGTCAGTGAGACAGGTCTGTAGTTTAATGCCTCGTGTCTGTCTCCTTTCTTAAAAATTGGGACTACATTTGCCATCATCCACACCTCAGGTAGTTGCCCAGCTTCAATGGATGTGAAGATTTTTGTTAGTGGCAAACTCAACATCTCTGCTCGCTCTCTAAGGACCCACGGAGAAATGTTGTCAGGTATGTTGAGGTATCGAGTTCACATAGCAGCTTCTTCACCTCCTCCTCGGTTGTATTTCATCCAGCACTTATTGGTATACCTCCCTATTCTGAATTCCTGGAGTCCTTCCTGTCTCCTCTGTAAATACTTCTTTAAATCTCATATTGAGCTCCTCACATACCTCTTGGTCGTTTCTTGTGAACTCCCCATCTTCCTCAGCCTGATTACCTGGTCCTTGGCTGTTGTTTTCCTCCTGATGTGGCTATACATCAGCTTCGGGTCAGACTTGACTTTTGATGCTATGTCATTTTCGTATTGTCGCTGAGCTCCCTTCTTACCTGTGCATATTCGTTTCTGGCTCTTCGGCTAATCTCTTTATTTTCCTGGGTCCTTTGTCTTCTGTACTTTTTCCATTCTCTAGTGCACTTAGTTTTCGCCTTCCTTCACCTTTGGGTGAACTAAGGACTCGTTCTGGTCTTCCCATTACTTCTGTTTCCCTTGGGAACAAACCTCTCCTCTGCCTCTTTGCATTTTGTTGTCACATATTCCATCATTTCTTTTACTGGTTTTCCTGCCAATTCTCTCTCCCACTGAACGTCTTGTAGGAAGTTTCTCATGCCTGTGTAGTCCCCCCTTTTGTAGTTTCGTTTTTCCCTTCCTATTCCTGCTACCCTCTCCACTTGTAGCTCAACTTTATAATCAAAACACAGAACCAAATGATCACTAGCTCCAAGGGGCCTTTCATACGTGATATCCTCGATGTCCGAACTACTCAAGGTGAATACTAGGTCCAGTCTTGCTGGATCATCCTCACCTCTCTCTCTGGAAGTGTCTCTAACATGTTGATGCATAAGGTTTTCCAGTACCACATCCATCATATTGGCTTTCCATGTTTTCCCAGTCAATCTCCTTGTGATTGAAATCACCCATGTGAGCTCTTCTGGCCACCTCGGCTAGTGTGTCTACCATTGCTCTGATGCTCTCGTCGTATTCTTCTCTTGGCCTCCTGCAGTTTTGTGAGGGGTTGTACATTACATCAATTACCACCTTATGGCCCTCAGACTTGATTGTTCCTACTACGTAGTCCCTTTCGCCCATTCCATCCATTTCTTAAACTTCCACAAATCCCCACCGGTTCTTAATGAGCAGTGCAGCTCCTCCTTCCCCTCCGCTCCCTATATCTTTCCTGAAGATTTGATATCCGGGTGGAAAGATTGCATCTGTTATCATCCTGGTGAGTTTCATTTCTGTGAGTGCTATTATGTCTGGGGATGTCTCCTTTATTCTTTCATGTCATTCCTCACATTTATTTGTTATTCCATCTGCATTTGTATACCAAACCTTCAACTTCTTTTCTAAAACCGTAGTCTGGGGGGTACGTTGGGGTTGGGAAAGTGGGAGACCTGGGGAGGAACTATAGGAGGTTGGTGTGAAGGTGGAGTTTGTAATGAGGTGGGTGGGAGCATTGGGTATGGCATGTGTGCTTTGGGTTAGAATGTTTGGTTGCAATGGGGTTGTCCAGATTGGGGGACATCTGTAGGCGATTGTGTTTGAGCTTCCTCCTGAGTCTGGGTTCTCCTGTCCATCTCTCTTTCCTCCTTTTGTCTTTCTACCCTCTCTTTCAGTTTCTGCCTTTCTTCTCGTCTTCTGTCACGGTCGAGATACACCCTCCGGTACTCTGACATATCCCTTAGTCTTGTGTGTGTGTACTCACCTAGTTGTACTCACCTAGTTGTGGTTGCAGGGGTCGAGTCAAAGCTCCTGGCCCCGCCTCTTCACTGGCCGCTACTGGGTCACTCTCCCTGCGCCATGAGCTTTATCATACCTCTGCTTAAAGCTATGTATAGAGCCTGCCTCCACTACATCGCTTCCTAAACTATTCCACTTCCGACAACTCTGTGACTGAAGAAATACTTCCTAACATCTCTGTGATTCATCTGAGTCTTCAACTTCCATCTGTGTCCCCTTGTTGTTGTGTCCCATCTCTGGAACATTCTGTCTCTGTCCACTTTGTCAATTCCTCTCAGTATCTTATATGTTGTTATCATGTCTCCCTATCTCTCCTGTCCTCCAGTGTCGTCAGGTCGATTTCCCTTAACCTCCCTCGTAGGACATACCCCTTAGCTCGGGACTAGTCTTGTTGCAAACCTTTGCACTTTCTCGAGCTTCTTCACATGCTTGGCTAGGTGTGGGTTCCAAACTGGTGCTGCATGTGTGTGTGTGTGTGTGTGTGTGTGTGTGTGTGTGTGTGTGTGTGTGTGTGTGTGTGTGTACTCACCTATTTGTACTCACCTATTTGTGGTTGCAAAGGTCGAGACATAGCTCCTGGTTCTGCCTCTTCAATGATCGCTACTTGGTCCTCTCTCTCCCTGCTCCATGAGCTTTTTCATACCTCATCTTAAAAGTATGTATGGTTCCTGCCTCCACTACATCACTTGCCAGACTTCCACTTCCTGACAACTCTATGACTAAAGAAATACTTCCTAACATCATTTTGACTCATCTGAGTCTTCAACTTCCAAATGTGACCTCTTGTTTCTGTGTCCCATCTCTGGAACATCCTGTCTCTGTCCACCTTGTCAATCTTCGCAGTATTTTGTATGTCGTTATCATGTCTTTCCTAACCCTCCTGTCCTCCAGTGTTGTCAGGCCGATTTCCTTAACCTTTCTTCGTTGAACATTCCCTTAGCTCTGGAACTAGCCTTGTTGCAAACCTTTGCATTTTCTCTAATTTCTTGACGTGCCTGACCAGGTGTGGGTTCCAAACTGGTGCTGCATACTCCGGTATGGGCCTGACGTACACGGTGTACAGAGTCTTGAACGAGTCCTTACTGAGGTATCGGAACGCTATTCTCAGGTTTGCCAGACGCCCATATGCTGCAGCAGTTATCTGGTTGATGTGCACCTCAGAAGATGTGCTCGGTTGTTATACTCTCCCAAGATCCTTTTCCTCGAGTGAGGTTTGCAGTCTCTGGCCACCTGTGTGTGCATTTATGTGCGTGTGTACTAAAACTAATTTTACTCACTTATTTCCTTGAGTACGTCTGTCAGTTTTCTTATATGTATAAGTGTGTGTGCTTGTGAATGTGAGTCACTTCGTACGTACACACTCTCTCCGTGTGCGTTAGTTACTCTGCCAGTTCAAGAAAAAAAATTGTCCTGCGCTTTGGTTGTTCTGGGTTATAGTAGTATAATCGTAGCTCACACGAGGCCTGAAAACACTTATTTAACAGCAAGGTGCCTCTATATTAGATTATACGTTTGTTTACTGGCGAGCATTGTCTGAGCTTAGCGTGTTGACTAGCATAACGTGAGCTAATTCACTCTTCACTAACCTGCACCTTTCCCTAAATAAATGCTGTTAATCTATTTATGATCAGCTCTCCAGAGGTAGGATTAGTTGGGCCCCCAGCTACCAGTGACGCAGAACCAGTGCTACTAACACGTGTGTGTGTGTACTCACCTAATTGTACTCACCTAATTGTGGTTGCAGGGGTCGAGACTCAGCTCCTGGCCCCGCTTCTTCGCTGTCTGCTACTGGGTCTCTGCTCTTTCTGCTCCATGAGCTTTATCATACCTTGTCTTAAAACTATGTATGGTTCCTGCCTCCACTATATCTTTCTCTAGACTATTCCACTTCCTGACTACTCTGTGGCTGAAGAAATGCTTCCTAACATCCCTTTGACTCATCTGAGTCTTCAGCTTCCAGTTGTGTCCCCTTGTTTCCGTGTTCCCTCTCTGGAACATCCTGTCACTGTCTACCTTGTCAATTCCCCGCAGTATTTTGTATGTCGTTATCATGTCTCCTCTGACCCTTCTTTCCTCCAGTGTTGTTAGTCCTATTTCCTCAACCTTTCTTCATAAGAC
>WNWK01010377.1:12599-70485 GCA_009830355.1 Cherax destructor | reverse complement strand
AGTGGTATAAATTAAAAGGATGTTACACTTGGTTATTTGGGGGGTTTTTCATATTTCCTCTCTCCTTGGGTGGAAATATCTAAGCTCCTCGTAACTTGGTTTTGGCTCACAACTCAAAGAAAAAAATCAACCGGCAGACGGCTCGTAACTCGGAAAACTCATAAGTCAAGGTACCACTGTACCTTTTGTTAATATGGCGCCTTTCAATTATATTCATGTTTATATTATTTTCGGTGCTTGCCTTGTTTTTAAGATGGTTTTTGGCAATTTTCAATTTTTTTATTTATATTGACTTTTGTAATGCTTCTAGGCCTAGTGCTATTGCATGTAAACGTTTTTAGGCTTTTATATGCACTGGCAAGTGGAAAAAAAAAAAGCTGTGATTCTCTTTATGGCAGCAGTCTGGAACCTAACCAGTCGTATTACTGAGGTATGTCCACATTCTTAAAATGAAATATTTTATTCCGTGCATGCTTCAAGAGAAATAAATGCAGTGTATTATTATTATAATCAAATAGAAGCGCTAAACCACAGGGTAAATGCAGTGTACATAGATACTTCTTTCAACAAACCAGCTGCATACCACTAAAGCAGTGTGTCACTATCCCAGACCCCTCCTTTAAAGTGCAGGCATTGTACTTCCCATTTCAAGTTCAAGTCCAACTAAATAAATTAACGGGTTTTTCCTGAATCCCTTCACAAATATTACCCTGCTCACCTCCAACAGCTCGTCAGGTCCCAAAACCATTCGTCTCCATTCACTCCTATCTAACACGCTCACATACTTGCTGGAAGTCCAAGCCCCTCGCCCACAAAACCTCCTTTACCCCCTCCCTCCAACCTTTTCAAGGACGACCCCTACCCCGCCTTCCTTCCCCTACAGATTTATACGCTCTCCAAGTCATTCCTACTTTGATCCATTCTCTCTAAATGACCAAACCACCTCAACAATCCCTCTTCAGCCCTCTGACAAATACTTTTAGTAACTCCACACCTCCTAATTTCCACACCAAATTTTCTGCATAATATTTACACCACACATTGCCCTAAGACAGGACATCTCCACTGCCTCCAGCCGCCTCCTCGCTGCAGCATTTGCAACCCATGCTTCACACCCACATAAGAGTGTTGGTCCACTATACTTATACATTCCTTCTTTGCCTCCATGAATAACGTTTTTGTCTCCACAGATACCTCAATGCACCACTCACCTTTTTTTCTTCATCAATTCTATGGTTAACCTCATCCTTCATAAACCCATCTGCTGACAAGTCAACTCCCATAATCCCTCTCTCCAATGTGATATCCAATTTTTCTGTATTTAAATCGTTTGATACCCTCATCACTTTACTCATATCTATGTTCACTTTCAACTTTCTACCTTTACACACCCTCCCAAACTCGTCCACTAACCTTGCAACTTTTCTTTAGAATCTCCCATAAGCACAGTATCATCAGCAAAAAGTAACTGTGTCAACTCCCATTTGCATTTAATTCCCATAATTTAATCCCACCCTCTCCAACACCCTAGCATTTACTTTTTACAACCCCATCTATAAATATATTAAACAACCATGGTGACATTACACATCCCTGTCTAAGACCTACTTTTACCGGGAAGTATCCCCCTCTCTCCTACACACCCTAACCTGAGCCTCACTATCCTCATAAAAACTCTTACAGCATTCAGTAACCTACCTATTCCATACACTTGCAACATTTGCTACATTGCTCCCTATCCACTATATCATATGCCTTTTCTAAATCCATAAATGCAATGAAACTTCCCTACCTTTATCTAAATACTGTTCACATATATCTTCAATGTAAACACTTGATTCAAAATCTCCTACCCACTCTAAAGCCTCCTTGCTCATCTGCAATCCTACTCTCTGTCTTACCTCTAATTCTTTCAATAATAACCCTACCATACACTTTACCTGGTATACTCAGTAAACTTATTCCCTAGAATTCTTACAATCTCTTTTATCCCCTTTCTTTATATAAAGGAACTATACATGCTCTCTGCCAATCCCTAGGTACCTTCCTTCTTTCATACATTTATTAAACAAAAATACCAACCACTCCAACACTATACATGTATCCCCTGCTTTTAACATTTCCGTCATGATTTCGTCAATTCCAGCTGCTTTACCCCTTTCATTCTACATAATGCCCACACCTTCCCCACACTAAATCCTGCTCTTCTTCACTCTTAAACGATGTTATACCTCCTGGCCAGTGCATGAAATTACCGCCTCCTTTTTCATCGACATTTAAAAAAATTCCTCAAAATATTTCCGCCATCTACCCAATACCTCCAGCTCCCCATCTGCTAACTCCCCTACTCCGTTTTTAACTGACAAATCCATTCGTTCCCTAGGCTTTCTTAATTTGTTTCGCACTCCAAATTTTTTTCTTGTTTTCAGCAAAATTTCTTGACACAGCCTCTCCCACTCTTTCATCTGCTCTCCTTTGCACTCTCTCACCACTCTCTTCACCTTTTTTTACTTCCATGTACTCTGCTCTTCTATTAACACTTCTGTTTTGTAAAAACTGCTCATAAGCTACCTTTTTCTCTTTTATCACACCCTTTACTTCTTCATTCCACCACTCACTCCTCTTTCCTCCTGCACCCACCCTCCTATAGCCACAAACTTCTGCCCCACATTTTAATACTGCATTTTTAAAATTATCCCAACTCTCTTCACCCCCCCTCCCCACACTACTCATACTTGCACTAGCCCACCTTTCTGCCAATAGTTGCTTATATCTCACCCTAACTTCCTCCTCCCTTAGTTTATACACTTTTACCTCTCTCTTACTTGCTGTTGCCATTTTCTTTTGTCCCATCTACCTTTTACTCTAACTGTAGCTACAACTAAATAGTACTGATCTGATATATCCATTGCCCTCTATAAACATGTACTTCCTGAAGCCTACCCATCAACCTTTTATCCCCCAATACATAATCTAACAAACTAATTTCATTACGTGCTATATCATACCTTGTATACTTATTTATCCTCTTTTTCATAAATATGTATTACTTATTACCAAACCTCTCTACACATAGCTCAATTAACGGTTCCCCATTTACATTTACCTGGCACCCCTAATTTACCTACTACTCCCTCCACAACATTTTTACCCACTTTAGCATTAAGATCCCCAACCACAAGTACTTCTCACTTTTTCAAAACTCTCCATGCACTCACTCAACATTTCCCAAAATCTCTCTCTCTCCTCTACACTTTCTCTTCTAACTTTTCATTATGCCCCACTCATCATAAAGTATGCCAACTTTATCTTGTTCTTCTTCAGTGTCTTGACAAACTTACTCTGACAGTTCCAAAAACTGCCATTTCTTAACTGATGTCTATGTGCTTTCCTAATGTGTAACCCCTTCCCTCCCCCTTATCTTGTCTATGGTTATGTCCTTCCTGGAACACCTCTTGCCCTCTTTCAATATCCCCCTTTTTCTTTGAAGGAAGTACAGGCTTAATGCTTTTCATGACTGTTATATTAACCCTATAGAAATGTTTGTAGGTAAGTACAGTACAGGTTGGCCATTACTAATCTGGCACTGATTTGCTAGCATAATTTCAAATTTCTGGGGTCACCACACCAACCTGCCGCTACTGTTTGGTGGCGCTACTTGCTGCACAGGTCATTCCAATTTCTTTTTCTCCATTTATTGTTATAGCCTGCTCACTTTAAGCCCTAGCCATGGTTCCAACAAATAAAAGAAATTGTTCTCGTTGTGTAAAGCACATACACCGTACAGTGTCCTTAAAAGACAAGGTGGCTTTGAAGCCACTGTTGGTCGCCATGAGCTCTGCTCACTTAGATAAGCTGTGACTGGTAAATTTGGGCCTACATATGAGAGAATAGGTCTGTGTGGTAAGTGTGCAGAATCTTCACGACTACTGTGCTCTCCACACCAACTCCAAGGCTGAGGGACTGATTACCTCATCTTTTATATATAGTTCTACTGTCTTCAAATTGTCCTAGAATTTAAGAACATAAGAAAGGAGGAACACTGCAGCAGGCCTGTTGGCCCATACTAGGCAGGTCCTTCACAATCCGTCCCACTAACAGAATATTTGCTCAACCCAATCTTCAATGCTACCCAAGAAATAAGCTTTGACAATTCTACCCACTCATGCGCGAGTCCCACTCAAATCCAACCCCTCTCACTCATGAATTTATCCAACCTAAATTTGAAACTACCCAAGGTCCTAGCTTCAATAACCCTACTAGGCAGACTGTTCCACTCATCAACTACCCTATTTCCAAACCAATACTTTCCTATATCCTTTCTAAATCTAAACTTATCTAACTTGAATCCATTATTGCGGGTTCTCTCTTGGAGAGATATCCTCAAGACCTTATTTATATCCCCTTTGTTAATACCCACTTTCCACTTGTACACCTCGACCATGTCTCCCCTCATTCTACGTCTTACAAGTGAATGTAATTTTAGGGTCTTCAATCTTTCTTCGTAAGGAAGATTTCTAATGCTATGTATTAATTTAGTCATTCTACGCTGAATGTTTTCTAACGAATTTATGTCCATTCTGTAATATGGAGACCAGAACTGAGCTGCGTAATCTAGGTGAGGCCTTACTAATGATGTATAAAGCTGTAATATAACCTCTGGACTTCTGTTGCTAACACTTCTTGATATAAAGCCCAGTAATCTATTTGCCTTATTACGTACGCTTAGGCATTGCTGTCTTGGTTTAAGGTTGCTGCTTACCATCACCCCCAAGTCCTTCTCAATCTGTATGGCTAAGTTCTACGTTATTTAACTTATAAGTGCTTGGGTTATGGACACTCCCGAGCTTCAGAACCTTGCATTTATCTACATTGAACTGCATCTGCCACTTTTCTGACCACGAATTAAGTTTGTCTAAATCTTCCTGAAGTTCTATGACATCTATGTTTGAATCAATTATCCTACCTATCTTCGTGTGTCGCGAATTTGCTCATATCACTAGTAATTCCCTCATCAAGGTCATTGATATATATTATAAATAACAATGGGCCTAAGACTGATCCCTGTGGAACACCACTTGTTACAAGTCCCCATTCGGATTTAACCCCATTTATGCACACTCTCTGCTTCCTATTGGTGAGCCATGACTCGATCCATGACAGCACTTTTCCCCAATGCCATGAGCTGCCACTTTCTTTAACAGTCTCTGGTGCGGTACTCTATCAAAAGCCTTACTAAAGTCTAAATAAACAATATCGAATTCTTTATCGTGATCAACAGCCTCAAAAGCTTTACTGAAGAAGGTTAATAAATTAGATAGGCAGGAACGGCCCTCGTGAATCCATGCTGGGTATCATTAATCAAATTATGGTTATCTAGATGGCTTCTAATAATATCAGCTATAATTGACTCTAGTAATTTGCCTACAATTGAGGTCAGGCTTATTGGGCGGTAGTTAGACGGTAGTGACTTGTCCCCTGCTTTAAAAATAGGAATTACATTAGCCATCTTCCACATATCAGACACTACACCTGTTTGAAGAGATAAATTAAAAATGTTAGATATTGGTTCACAGAGTTCCATTTTGCATTCCTTAAGAACCCTTGCAAAAAGCTCATCAGGACCCGGCGATTTATTTTGTTTCAGTCGGTCCAGCTGTTTCATAATCATTTCGCTAGTGACTGTGATATTACATAATTTATCTTCTTCTGGGCCTCTGTAAAAATTAATTACTGGGATATTATTAATGTCTTCCTGTGTGAAAACCGAGAGAAAATAATTATTAAAAATAGAGCACATATCATTCTCCTTGTCATTGATAAAGCCACTGGATGGCAAAACGTTTACATTAAAGATACCCAGATGTTGCACGTGTCTTAATTTTCATCTTGTTGGTATTGTATACCATTCTTGTACAGCTTAATAATGTAGAACTTAGCCGTACAGAATGCGAAAGACTTGGGGGGTCATGGTAAGCAGCAACCTTAAACCAAGATAGCAATGCCTAAGCGTATGTAATAAGGCAAATAAAATACAGCCTCTCCTCACTTAGCGACGTACTCGTTTACCGACGCCTCGGACTTACGATGGGCTCTCTGACCAATATTTATACCTAAATAATGTATATTAGAGTTGATTTCCTCCATTCTGTTTATTTCAATGTACAGTATACTACTGTATAAACATTTAAAAATATACCAGAAATGTTATAAATGGTGCAAAGGTGACATTAAAACAATATCAAAGATGGTTGACACAAACCCACTACCATTATAGTATGCTCCTCACTTAGCGATGAATTCGTTTAACGACATGGTCTTAGGAACGGAACTGTAGTTAAGTGAGGAGAGGCTGATGGGATTTATATCAAAGTGTAAGCAACAGAAGTCCAGCAGTTATACAACAACTTTATACATCATCAGTAAGGCCTCACCTAGATTACACAGCTCAGTTCTGGTCTTCATATTACAGAATGGATATAAATTCGTTAGAAAACATTCAGCGAAGAATGACAAAATTAATTCATAGCATTAGAAATCTTCCATATGAAGAAAGATTGAGGTTCCTCAAATTACATTCACTTGTAAAGACAAAGAATGAGGGGAGACATGATCGAGGTGTATAAGTGGAAGATGTGTATTAACTAAGGGGATATAAATAAGGTTTTGAGGATATCTCCAAGAGAACCCGCAATAATAGATTCAAATTAGATAAGTTTAGATTTAGAAAGGATATAAGAAAGTATTGGTTTGGAAATAGGGTAGTTGATGAGGGGAACAGTCTGCCTAGTAGGGTTATCGAAGTTAAAACCTTGGGTAGTTTCAAATTTAGGTTGGATAAATACATGAGTGAGAGGGGTTGGATTTGAGTGAGACTTTGCACATGAGTAAATAGTTATTAAAGCTTATTGCTTGGGAACGTTTATTCTGTTGGTGGGTTGGATTTGTGAAGGACTTGCCTAGTATCGGCCAACAGGTCTACTGCAGTGTTCCTCCTTTCTTAAGTTCTTAGTACTGAGGGTGTCGAACCAAGTAAGAACCAGAAATAATGGATTTAAGTTGGATAAATTTAGATTTAGAAAGGACATAGGTAAGTACTGGTTTTCGAACAGAGTTGTGGATGCGTGGAATAATCTTCCGAGTAGGGTGATAGAGGCTAGGACCTTGGGTAGCTTTAAAAAGAGATTGGACAATTATACGAGTGAGAGGGGCTGGGTTTGATTGGTGTCGTGGGTACAGGAGTAAATTCTTGGTTAGCTTTGGGTATGGGTGGTTTTGATAAGGATTTGCCTTGTATGGGCCAGTAGGCCTTCTGCAGTGTTCCTCCATTCTTATGTTCTTATATAAAAAAAATCCTGCAGCACGCAGTGCATAACGAGAAAAAAACTGCCTGGTCACAGACCGGGCCACGGGGGCGTTGTCCCCCAAAACCCTCTCCAGGTATATTTTTGATGTAAAACGGAAATTTTGCAGTGTATTTTCATATGGTTTTTATGGTTGTAGTCTCGTTTTTTTTGGTATCATTTAATAGAATGGGAGATATATTACAGAAATAGATATGATTTGATTGGTTTCACAATGGAAAGTACCTTGAAATTGAGCTCAAAGTAGCGGAAATGTTCGATTTTTGCCGATGTTCAAGAGTAAACAAATGATGTCACCGTCCAACAAGTGTCCAACTGGCCGGTCTGGTACGCAGTTACAAAAGGATTGACATTATTTATACAATTATTACAGTAATGCTGTAGTCTGCATAACAGTAAATCTTAAATTTTTTGTGTGAATAAAAATTCAAAATGGAAAGCAAGTGTAATATAAGAGGGGTGGAGACATTGCTAATGAACAGAGAAAAATGTTATTTTAGTGCCAGGAATGTCTGCATTGTTTATTCTGGCCCCTATTTTGAAATTGGCATCTCTTGAAATGTGTGTGAAAATGGCCAAATTACCGATTTCTGACCACTTTATTGGGTAGTTGAAATAGGTACATGGGCAGTTTCTTGTACTCAATTGACAGAATAGAAGGAATACTGGCAAAATAGCTATGAGTTTGGTAGACTGGAACCCTCTTCACCCTCTACATGCCCAAACCACCTCAACAACCCCCCTCCTCAGACCTCTGAATTATACCCTAGGTGACCCCACATTGCCTTTTAATTTCTACACTCCAAATTCTCTGCATGATATTCACACCACACACTTCTCAAATATGACATCCTTTAGCCTCCTTTTTGCTACAGCATTCAAAACCTGTGTGTCTCAACCATATAAGTGTTGGTACCACTATACTTTGGTACAATCCCTTTTTTTTTCCTCCATAATTTTTTTCCACAGATACCTCAGCACATCACCCACATTTTTACCCCTCATCTTTTCTGTGATTCACATGTTTCATAGACCCATCGGTTCACATGTCCACTGCCAAATATCTAAATACATCTACTTTCTTCATACTCCCTTCCTCCAATCTGATATTCAATCTATCATTGCCTAGTTTTTGTTAATGTCATCATCCTGCTCTTTTTCTACATCCACTTTTAAGTTCCTTTTACATACCCTTCCAAATTCATCCACCAACCTCTGTAATGTGTTCAGAATCCCCTGAAAGAATTGTCATCAGCAAATATCCAATATCTTTTAATCCCACACCCTTTCCTCAACACGCTAAGATTTACATCTTTCACAATCCCGTATATAAATGTTAAACAACCATGGTGACCTTGGTCTACTTTTACTGGGAAATAAGTTCCCCTCCCTCCTGCATACCCTAACCTCTGCATCTAAACTATTTAGCTGCTTTTTAGTATCCTACCTCCTATTCCATACACTTGAACTAACATTTATCTACATAAATAAGGCACATTTTTTTATCTGATACCACCAAAAACTAGCCGAGTAAATAATATCTTTGAGCAGGAGGGTGGAGTCTCCAGTTGACTGTGGTGGTGGTGGTGTTGCACCTCAGTAAATGCAGCTGCATGTTAGTTACTAGCAGGTGAAATTCAGAATTCATATACGTATTGTAACCCTAAAATTATGTTCATTATTGACGCCAGTGTGGGTCACATAGATCAACGTTTTTAAGTAGTGCCCTCAAATATACTACAAGGTAAATTTTGACCTTGACATAAGAAAATGCAGTGCATGATGCTAATAGCAATTTTTTGACCTTGTGTTTGGCTTAGAATAGTGATTAAGTGTTTTCTTGGAAACAATTCAAAGAATGGAACACATATTAGCAAAATACAGATAATTTTGGTTGGCTTTTGACTGGAACTGCAATAGTATAAATTCCTACTGTATTCAATTTATCAAGATTTTTAATGAGATAGGGTAGGGACCTACATACTCCCACCCTAGTCTGTTTTATAGGTTTTTACCTGATCTGTTTCAATTATTGGGACTGTAAACCATGGTCAATCATTCTTGATTATGTTTTATCATCTAAGAAATAGGGTCGAACTTTAATTTTTTTGTGACAGTCGACTCAACATGGAAGATGTGATTAATGAAAAGAGGAAAGGTCGCTTTAGTGGCTGGAATGCCTACTATGTTTATCTTGGAATCTGTTTTTAGACTGAAATTTGTTGAATTTTGCATAAAATTGGCCAACTTTCTCATATCTGTGCACTTTACAGGGTAGTTTTCATAGTTGAATGGGCAGTTGGTTGATAGAATGGAAGACATACTAGTGAAATAACTAGGAATTGAGTCAAATTGAGCACTGAAATTTACTGAACTAGAACTCAAAAGTGGGCATAATCACCTATGCCTTAATTGCACTCAAACCGCTAACTTTGTGTCTGCGTAATTCCATAAGTTTCCCAATCATATTTTGTATTTTTGGTGTTTTTTACATTTTAAAAAAAATCTCTGCCATTTCTGATTCTTTAAATCATGATGCTGTCAGTATTTTAAATTTGGTTGGTTGCATTTTTTTTTTTTTAAGGAAAGATTTCTATTAGTGGGAGGACATCCCAGGTGACTATTCCATAGTCATGGTAAAGTTAGGGTCAGAGATATTAGAAAGTATAGGTAGAGCATCAGTATAGGTTTTCAGGTGGTGGTTCTGGGTTCTGAGAAGGGATCCATGGCTTGTCAGGGGGTTGACAGAGGGTGTTGTTGTCACTTTGGATTCAGGAGAATTAGATAATACTTGAATCACTGTCACCTTCATTGCAACGTGTGTGCTGTGTTCCCTGGAAACCATATCTTGCCCTACCTGGTGCACACTAGGTTGGCACCTTGCATCTCCAGAATTGATTAAACAAGGCTTAGCAAAACTGCCTGTTTAGACAAGAGCACTACTTATACAGCCATCTTTCAGTTAATGGAGAAGGATGAACCAGCAAGAATGCCAAGCTATACACCTTCAGCTCCCACTCCTGTATCTGCAAGCAATCTCCAGTTGAATGGTGGAGGGTGAACCAATAAGAGTGCAAATCTCAGAACAGGTGGCTCTAAACCCATGGCAGGTGAGTCTTAAAACTTGCAAGCCAGTGATTTGTTATTACGATTTTGTGAGTCAAGAATGACAAGTTATGCACCTTCAGTTGCCACTCTTGGATATACAGGCAATCTCCAGTTGTACTTCTACCATCATAGGTTATGCCACATGGCTACCTGATGTCTTATTAGAGGGTAACCTGATATACCCTATGATCCAGTTTCCATCAGGTGGAGTGATCCATTCACAGTACCATCTGAAGTTACATTAGACCAGGGCCCAGTAGTGACTCACTTTCCTTCTTTCTAACGACTTTCACAAAATGGAAGCATCCATAATAAAAAGGCCAAGAGGTGAGAGAAGGTTGGGAATTATTAAGGTTTGGTTGAAAGAAGGGAGATGCATGCCAGCCAGTTGCTTCAGATAGCCAACACTGAAGCTACCATTTTACCTTCATTCACCCACAAAAGCATGCAGGTGCATAAAGCCACTGCAGCTTGCAACCCCTCTATACTTCCTCCTCTTTGATTATGTAGAATCTTGCTCATATACTTCTGATGTGGGATATGCTGCATTTTTTTTTACCTTACAATTTCTAAAGGTTATTGACTTGTAGGTTTAGCACTTCTTTATTATTATAGTAATAATTTCTAAAGTTTATGATGAAGGTTATGTCATGCTAAAACAAAAGGAACATTTTTATATTTAGCTCCAAAATAATCAATGATTTCAAATCCATGGTTCTTCAAGGCATGAGTGAGCAATTCCATACAATGAAAAGTAATAAGGCCTAAGTAAACAAAGGGGTAAGCAAAACAATAAAAATTAATTAAATATATTACAATTCTTCTAAAAAATATTTACAATTTAAATGTACATATATTTTAAGCTTTAACATAAATGTACACCTTAACATACTTAAGTTCTAAGATGTGATGTGCAAGACAGATGCCCTAGTATATAATATGATGGTTGAAGCATGCACACTAAAATGGAAAAAATAATGTAGGTCTGCTTAGTTTCCAAGAATAAGTTTTTAACTGGTTGGTTAAAAGGGACAGGTTTTTTTTTGTACAATCAGTCTGGAAAATGGAAGGCCAAGTTCAATCCAAGGAAGGGAAGGATGTGTCTTAATTTCTTGGATCAAGAGTCCATTGCCAGCATCAAGGAATCCCTGCCCTTGAGGGGCAAGCAAGCTAAACCAAGACTAGGGTGTGATCAGTGATGCTCACAGCATTACCTTTGGGAAAGGAGGGGGTTGAGTTTTCCTGCTTCCATCTCACTTACAAGGATCATGACACAAGGAATTGGAGGTTCCCTTTCTTTGGACTAATGCTAAGTATTCCCACCCTTCCCTCTTCTAAGCCTGAGTAGCAGGGATTTCATATGTTTGTATACCTACTCAACTTCCATCTTTTGCATGTAAAAAAAAAAGAAATTTAAAGGCTCATCTCTCACTCCTACCCGGGTTTCTGATTCCACAGTCTACACAGCCAAGTTGTTACTCACCAACGTGTGTATATATACTATTATATTTACAACTTTAGATAAATATGGGAATTTTCAATTTGCATATCTGTACCCCTCAAGGGAGGTTCCTCTAGTACCCCTCACAGCCCTTTCTAACTCTCCCTCTGTTGTCCACTCCACCCTTGCTACTCTATAATCATGCACTATTCCCTGCTCTGCTGTGCTGTATGACCCTTGTAGGTTTAGCACTTCTTTTGATGCTGGTGAGGGGCTCTTGATCTAGGGAATTGGGTTTGTGCTCCAATTCCCTGAATTAATTAAGTCTGAATGCCTTCCATGCCCCCACCCCCCACAGGCGCTGTATAATCCCTCTGGGTTCAGCGTTTCCCCCCCCATGAAAATAATAATAGTGCATATTAGTACACAACACAAAAAATACATATGCATCATCAATATTAATGCATGGTTAAGTACATAACACAGCGAGTTACATTCCTCATAGCTGACATATTTAAGATATGCCCAGATAATAAAGCAATCCAAATATAAAAAGTAAGCTTTTAACTAGTAATTCTATTTTAAAAATGTACAATTAAGAGCTTTACAGTGTATACACAATTACCTCTCATTTCTGAGGTTGAGCTGTTCCCCATTATTATATTGGTTTACATTTAGGAATGTGCTAAACCCATAGCACATGGAGAATTATTATTGCAATCGAGAGGAAGAATTTTAAAGCCTGGGGAATGGAAGGTTTGATCCAAGGAAGGGGATAGATTCAATTCCTTGGCTCAAGAGTCCTTCACTGATATGGCACCTCCCTTTATGGGCCATTATAATAATACTGATATTTTACAAAACACTTGTGTATTTTTCACACTGCATGAAGTTATGAATCTTGTAGCTTAATTTGATACCTCAGCACTGAGTGACCCAAGTGGTTTTAGATTTTTTTTTAAATAATTACTCCAGCTGATGCCCTTTGGAATCCAACACACCACGCTTTCCAATTCCCATAATGTACAGTAAACACTCATAATGTGCACGATGTGTTCCTGAAATTTGGCACCTTATGAAATAAGTTGTATAAAGAAAGTATGGAAAAAAAAAAAAGTAAATTTACAGCTAAATTACATTGCTAGTTACAATGTTAAGCACTGGAAGTGTGTGAGAGGGGTTTATGTGGGCCTACAGGGCTGAGTTGGATGTAGCAAGGTTTATTAACTGACTGACTTGGTACCAAATAGGAACTTGGCATACCTTTACGAAAGGTAAATGCTTGTAATAAAGTCAAAGTAAAGAAGAAATACATCTGTACAAATAAAAAAAAAAAGCAATTAGTTATGATAATTATGGAAGAAAAAGTAATGCCAGATGCTTAGGTTGAACTGAAGCCAGAATCAGCAGGGATTTATTGCTCCTCTCAAACTACTATGTTCACAATATAACTGGGGTAGCAGTTAGCTGGATACTTGCCCAAACATCTTTCCTGATTTCATTAGTCAAACCACTGCCTTACTTAGCAGGGTGTTTATTCAGTCAGCTGTGTTAATGACTGCGCCTCGGTAGAAAATGCATATTGTCTTGCACTACACCTTTCTCGTTTAAATACTCATTCACTTATCAATCACCAGCATGTTCAACAGTTGTAGAAATAGAGCTAGTAGGTACATTAATATTGAAAGGCATGAGACCAAGTACAGTGGACCCCCGAGTAACGAACACCCCGGAAATCATACAATTATGTACGTAAGTATAATATTGTAAGTGCTTCTGTAAGTGTATTTTTGGGGGTCTGAAATGGACTAACCTACTTGCCATTATTTCTTAAGGGAGTAAATTCGTTCGGTAATGGCACTTGAGCAGGCTTCTGGAATTAATTTTTTCGTTACTCGGGTCCACTGTACAGTGGTACCTCGAGTTACGATATTTTTTCGTTCGAGAATGCTGTTCAAGTGCCATTACCAAACGAATTTATCCCCATAAGGAATAATGTAAAATAGACTAGTCCTTTTACACCCCCAAAAATATACTTACAAAGGCATTTAAAAAAATAAACTTACATAAAAGGGCAATTTTGGGGACCATCGTAACTCGAGGTACCACTGTACTTCTTTTGATTATAATAATAATGAGACCAAGTATTACATGTACAATACTGGGTTAATAACCTAGGGGGTAATAATTCAAATAGTCATTTGTTGAAGTTTTGTGGACTGCCTATATTAATGCACGAAATATTCTCTTCAAACATTTAAAGTGTGTTTGATATAAATTAAGCATTCATAAATTAAATAAACTTAGAAAAAGAGGTAGAAAAATTCCTATCCAGTGGACATAACTTCCTCCAGCTTAGCAAGAACTGTGGGAAGCAGGGAGGGTCAAGACTCAAAGCAGATTGTAAAAATCTTCAGAGGGTACTACCAAAATTTAGATTTATTGGGCGTATTATCAAAGTAATTTTGTACTGCAATTTTAGGTGTACATTTTCAACTGTTTCCATACAATCATGATATTTAGCATCGCATTATAAGTGTTTACTGTGCATGTTACATCTCGACATTCATAGGGTCATGCAGTACCTGTGGCAAAATGCAAGAAAATAGGTTTCATCAAAGAAAGGGAGGTACAATTTTAGAAGCTCCTTCACTGTCATCAAGGATGCATAAGGATGTCCTCCTCCATTGAGGGGACATCCTTACTCATACCAATGATGCATTCGGTTTAGGAAAATCTTGTATAAACAAGCAAATGTAAATGCTCTTTCATAAAAAATACAGTAGTTTTAAATCTTTCAGTCTTCATAACATCAGAAATAAAAGTGAATTTATGCTTTCTTGTAAATATAATAATCAAATAAAATGAGTAAGATAATACCGCTCTACAAGTATTATCTTGTACAAAAAAATCAGAAGATATGAAATGTAGATAAGTTATAGAAAGGAAACCCAATGATGATGCAGAGCTCTTGATCCAAGGAATTGGACCCAACTCGTATGTTCAGCGTTCCCCATGAATGTAATAATCTACCAGGCTCTATCACCCCTACAGGTTTATCACTTTGACTCCCCCTCATAAATGTAGTAATGCCAGCAAGAAAAATCTAAAGTTCATCATTTATATAAATATACAGTTTATCACTTATATAAAAAATACAACTGTTTTAAGTTTGCTGATACAGCAAAATATATTATTTATCAAATATCACATATAAACACTCTTGAAAGAAGCAATTACAGTACTGCATACCGAAGCAAGAAATATATTCATAAAATAGCACCTTCCAGGAAAACTGTTGAAATTTGTTTTGTAATTTAGTTTGTTTTTTATATAAACTCAGTATTTGAGCTATAAGAGTGTATTTTCAGGTCTTGTTGGAGTATGGTCAGTGGTGTGATGCTGGTGTCACAGCTTGGTCCCACTGTGTCAACACTGACTGTTGAAGAGTTTTTGCTGAATTATAATTATTTATAAACCTAATTCATTCTCTTAACTATTATTATTATTACAATCAAAACTAAGCACTAAACCTACAAGGGTCAAACAGTCATTCTCTTAAATGACTTATTACATTCTCAACTTGGTTATGAAACACTGTCTAGAATCACAATAATATAATCAAATTAAGCACTAAACCTGAAAGGGTCTAGATTCACAGTTATGAAGTATAAGTTAAACCTCAACAGTTGCTCCATTTTCTTCAAGGAATGTATTCAGCAAGAAGTTTGTAGATTAGTTATTCTTAGGCTCTTGAGTACATATAGCAAGTATGTGTTAACTCAGGCTAAGTTAACCCAGTCATGTCCTACAATGTGATTTCTTTCCACTGAATTAGTCAGATCAGCTCATCTGCCATCAATATCCTCTAGTTAGAGCATACTGGTTAGTCATCTTCAGTTAAACATTACTAGTGTAATCACAATTATAACTGAAGTGTCACTACATTTTTTATCTTACTATAAGAAATGCAGAATCAGCATTTATGTTAATGCAATATTCTAAATCCTGCCAATAATGTGTACACTGATGATAATTTCTATTCAAAATCTCCACCTGGTATAGTAGAAATTGTATTAATATTTGTCTATATATGTAAATTAGGTTCAACAATCATAATGTACACCTATTTATTATTAATTTTTTAACCACATCGGCCATTTCCTATGAAGTTACTGTGATCCAAAGAAAACACAAGTTACCATTATTCAATGAACAGCTGTCCTGTGGACATCACAATTCAAATGACCCTATAAACATCCCCAAGCACCTTTCAGAATGCAAGCACTGTACTGTCCACCTCCAGGAAACATGACTGGCTACCCGGTTTACCTGAATCCCTCCATAAATGTCATCTTGCTTGCCAACAGTAAATCAAATCCTGTATATTCAGTATATATACTTTTAGACAAATATAGAATTAGTTATACTGTACATGTGCATCAACACCCACACTCCAGATGTATGGTAGCTGAAGTGATTCTGGAGAGCTTTCAATTGCGCCATTTTTTTTTTTTTACCTTGTGTGCACCTCAGACATACTATCATATTTTATAAATACATTCTTAATGTAACAAAAGTAACACATTAAAAAAATGAAAATATTTTGTTAAAATTTCTTTACTGAGAAACATAAATAATTAATTATAATGCTAGGGTGTTGGGGAGAGGGGTGGGATTAAATTTTGGAGAATTAAATGCAAAATGGGAGTTGACACAGTTACTTTTTGCTGATGATACTGTGCTTATGGGAGATTCTAAAGAAAAGTTGCAAAGGTTAGTGGACGAGTTTGGGAGAGTGTGTAAAGGTAGAAAGTTAAAAGTGAACATAGATAAGAGTAAGGTGATGAGGGTATCAAACGATTTAAATAAAGAAAAATTGGATATCAAATTGGAGAGAGGGATTATGGAAGAAGTAAATGTTTTCAGATATTTGGGAGTTGACGTGTCAGCGGATGGGTTTATGAAGGATGAGGTTAACCATAGAATTGACGAAGGGAAAAAGGTGAGTGGTGCGTTGAGGTATCTGTGGAGACAAAAAACGTTATCCATGGGGGCAAAGAAGGGAATGTACGAAAGTATAGTCGTACCAACACTCTTATATGGGTGTGAAGCATGGGTTGTCAAATGCTGCAGCGAGGAGGAGGCTGGAGGCAGTGGAGATGTCCTGTCTAAGGGCAATGTGTGGTGTAAATATTATGCAGAAAATTCGGAATGTGGAAATTAGGAGAAGGTGTGGAGTTACTAAAAGTATTTGTCAGAGGGCTGAAGAAGGGTTGTTGAGGTGGTTTGGTCATTTAGAGAGAATGGATCAAAGTAGAATGACTTGGAGAGCGTATAAATCTGTAGGGAAGGAAGGCGGGTAGGGGTCGTCCTAGAAAAGGTTGGAGGGAAGGGTAAAGGAGGTATTGTGGGCGAGGGCTTGGACTTCCAGCAAGCATGTGTGTGCGTGTTAGATAGGAGTGAATGGAGACGAATGGTTTTGGGACATGATCTGTTGGAGTGTGAGCAGGGTAACATTGTGTGAAGGGATTCAGGGAAACCAGTTAATTGATTTAGTTGGACTTGAGTCCTGGAAATGGGAAGTACAATGCCTGCACTTTAAAGGAGGGGACTGGGATAGTGACAGCTGGGAGGGACAATTCTCAGCTGTCGTATCTGAGCTCCTCTGCAAAGACAGTGATTATGTATGTGTGTGGTGATAGTGTTGAATGATGATGAAAGTATTTTCTTTTTGGGGATTTTCTTTCTTTTTGGGTCACCCTGCCTCGGTGGGAGACGGCCGACTTGTTGAAAAAAAAAAAAAAAAAAATGTAAACAGTATGAGAATGATTGTTAAGAGTACATATGACCCTTGTGAGTTTAATGCTTAGTTCTGATTATATAATAATAATAATGTTTGAGTACATACCTAGTGGCTGGTGGCAAGCAGAGAGCATATGATCACAATGATGATAGATACTCACCTGTGGTAGTGTTCAGACTCTGTGTCAGACACCATTGTAGGATTTAGGTCACCATCAAAGCCTTGTTCTGATCCTGTAAAATGTATTTACCTTATTAGATCATGAAGAATGGCAAGAGAAATCTGCAATATTGTTTAGAAACTTGTATAACTTTACATCATCAATCACTGTTAGTTTAGTTTGATATCTTTATTATGCACCCCATACCCATCCTGTGGGCGGTAGTCAAAAGATTACAGAGGGTACATAATGGGTCCAGGGACTGGACCCCAAAGTTTTGATAGCTGAGCAAGTTACAAAGGTAATGAACTCACAAGTTACAAAGGTAATGAACTCACAAGCTCTGTACAAAGGCAAAACTGATATTACATAGGTAACTGATTTTTTAATGTTTAGGTATAGTATCTACATCTTATTTGTATCTTGTGTGTATTTAATTTTTTTTATCATAAACCCTTCATTTTTCATTAGACATTATAAACATATTTTTAAACATTTAGCTCTTTTCTTGATCTCAAGTTATTCTTCCCTCTATTATTTTTGCTTTACAAGTCATTAATCATAAATTAGTGTGTATGAACAGTAGTAATTTCTTCTAGCATTTCCCTAATTTAAGGTATTACCTTACAAAATCAGGCACATAATGTATAAAAAAATACACCAAATGGTTTTCAAGATAAGTACATTATGTACAGTGGAACCTCGGTACTCGAACAATACGGTATTCAAACGCTTCGTTCGGTAAAAAAAATTGTTCGGTAGCCGACTGTTTGCTCAGCACTCAACCAAACAAACACAACCTGCCAGAACTTCGTAAACTATTTTGTGTTTCTTCGCATTTTTTTTTTTTTATTATTTGTATAAGTCTCCGTGGGGCCTACAAAGATTAGTGATAACAGCCAGCCAAAAAGAAAATTGGTTGGGAAAAATTTGTTTGGTACTCGAACAGATCAGCACTCGAACAGCCTTCTGGAACAAATTAAGTTCGAGTACCAAGGTTCCATCGTATATCAATTGACTTGTATGTACTTACCAATGGAGTCATTTCTCATATTTAGAGGCCAAGGCTTCGTCTGCATTTCCCTTTGTAAATCCCAGTGACTATTTACCATCTCTATCCCTCCACCATCAACTCCTTCGCTGCTCTCATCCTTCGTCAAGTCAAAGATCTCAGTGACTTGAACCTAATCAAATTTGAAAATGTTACTGATATGTTTATGAAGTACATATATATACATACCAATAAAGACATCACACACTTATTTTTATAGAAAGAAATGTCTTTTTTGAGCCTAATGCCAATTAGTTCTTTCCCATCTGGATGTAAAATAATATAATTTATAAATATACTAGGCATTCTAAGAACTCTGTTCTAATTAAAGTGTACTAATTTATCATCATAAAAATTAGGCATCTAACAATAAAGTACAACTCCCGTATCTGCGGATTTTGTTGCCTAATTTTTATGATGATAAATTAGTGCACTTAGAACAAAGTGCTTAGGTTCTCTACTCTTTCTTATTTACATCAATGACCTCCCAAATGCATCACGACTCCTTAAACCAGTTCTATTCGCAGATGACACCACTTACGTCTTCTCCCACCCAAACCTGGCTATACTTAGTGACACTGTAAACAGAAAGCTACATAAAATATCAAACTGGATGACGACCAACAAACTCACTTTCAATATAGAGAAAACCTACTTCGTGCTTTTTGGAAACAGAGCATTAAATATCCAGCTAAACACATCGATAAATATGTTAAGTAAAAGGACACAAATGCAACTAATGTGACATTTTATTGTGGCAACATTTCGCTCTCCAGGAGCTTTGTCAAGCCGTTACCTTGACAAAGCTCCTGGAGAGCGAAACGTTGCCACAATAAAATGTCACATTAGTTGCATTTGTGTCCTTTTACTTAACATATTGTCGGTAATTCTACCAGTATTATTACATCGATAAATAGTTCACCATTACAAGACACACTGAGGGCAAATCTAGGTTTCCACCTTGACTGTAATCTTAAATTTCAGACCCACATCCAGAATATAACTAAGAAAGTTTCCAAAACAGTAAGCATCCTTTCCAAGATACGATACTATGTACCCTAAATGGCGCTCCTTACTTTATATCACTCTCTAATATACCCTTACCTCACCTATGGTATTTGTGCTTGGGGATCTACCATGGCCAATAACCTTAAACCTTTAATAACCAACAAAAAGCTGCTGTGAGGATGATCACAAACTCCTGTGCCAGACAACACACCTCACGACTCTTCAAAAGCTTGAACTTACTTAATATACAAAATATACACACTTATTATTGTGCCTACTATACAGAATATTAAACTCCAATATCAACCCACCACTCAAACTTCTCCTAGACAGCTTCAACAGAAGACACAGGCATAACACGAGGCACAAAACACTTTTTGACATCACTCGTGACTGTCTCACACTATACAAAAATGCAATGCACATACAGGGCCTGAAGATCTGGAATTCTTTGCCTGAAACAGCAAGAGGTCCCCTGCCTACAAATCAATTTAGGACTATACTTAAAAATCATCCCCTCTCTCAATAACAACCATACCCACACTATGCTAATCTCTAACTAAATTTGAAGTAACTCTCCCATTTTCAAAATGTATGTCTGTATCATAAATTGTACTACCTCATATTAATTTTTTTTTTTTTTTTTCAACAAGTCGGCCGTCTCCCACCGAGGCAGGGTGACCCAAAAAGAAAGAAAATCCCCAAAAAGAAAATGCTTTAATCATTATTCAACACTTTCACCACACTCATACATAATCACTGTCTTTGCAGAGGAGCTCAGATACGACAGCTGAGAAAAGTCCCTCCCAGCTGTCACTATCTCAGCCCCCTCCTTTAAAGTGCAGGCATTGTACTTCCCATTTCCAGGACTCAAGTCCAACTAAATCAATTAACTGGTTTCCTGAATCCCTTCACAAAATGTTACCCTGCTCACACTCCAACAGATTGTCATGTCCCAAAACCATTCATCTCCATTCACTACTATCTAACACGCTCACACATACTTGCTGGAAGTCCAAGCCCTCGCCCACAAAACCTCCTTTACCCTTCCCTCCAACCTTTTCTAGGACGACCCCTACCCCGCCTTCCTTCCCCTACAGATTTATACGTCTCCAAGTCATTCTACTTTGATCCATTCTTCTAAATGACCAAACCACCTCAACAACCCTCTTCAGCCCTCTGACAAATACTTTTAGTAACTCCACACCTTCTCCTAATTTCCACATTCCCAATTTTCTGCATAATATTTACACCACACATTGCCCTTAGACAGGACATCTCCACTGCCTTCAGCCTCCGCCTCGCTGCAGCATTTGCAACCCATGCTTCACACCCATATAAGAGTGTTGGTACCACTATACTTTCGTACATTCCCTTCTTTGCCTCCATGGATAACGTTTTTGTCTCCACAGATACCTCAATGCACCACTCACCTTTTTTCCTTCATCAATTCTATGGTTAACCTCATCCTTCATAAACCCATCCGCTGACACATCAACTCCCAAATATCTGAAAACATTTACTTCTTCCATAATCCCTCTCTCCAATGTGATATCCATTTTTCTTTATTTAAATCGTTTGATACCCTCATCACCTTACTCTTATCTATGTTCACTTTTAACTTTCTACCTTTACACACTCTCCCAAACTCGTCCACTAACCTTTGCAACTTTTCTTTAGAATCTCCCATAAGCACAGTATCATCAGCAAAAAGTAACTGTGTCAACTCCCATTTTGCATTTAATTCTCCATAATTTAATCCCACCCCTCTCCCCAACACCCTAGCATTTACTTCTTTTACAACCCCATCTATAAATATATTAAACAACCATGGTGACATTACACATCCCTGTCTAAGACCTACTTTTACCGGGAAGTAATCTCCCTCTCTCCTACACACCCTAACCTGAGCCTCACTATCCTCATAAAAACTCTTTACAGCCTTCAGTAACTTACTACCTATTCCATACACTTGCAACATTTGCCACATTGCTCCCCTATCCACTCTATCATATGCCTTTTCTAAATCCATAAATGCAATAAAAACTTCTCTACTTTATCTAAATACTGTTCACATATATGCTTCACTGTAAACACTTGATCTACACGTCCCCTACCCACTCTAAAGCCTCCTTGCTCATCTGCAATCCTACTCTCTGTCTTACCTCTAATTCTTTCAATAATAACCCTGCCATACACTTTACTTGGTATACTCAGTAAACTTATTCCCCTATAATTTTTACACTCTCTTTATCCCCTTCCCTTTATATAAAGGAACTATACATGCTCTCTGCCAATCCCTAGGTACCTTCCCTCTTTCATACATTTTTTTTTTTTTCAACAAGTCGGCCGTCTCCCACCGAGGCAGGGTGACCCAAAAAGAAAGAAAATCCCCAAAAAGAAAAAACTTTCATCATCATTCAACACTTTCACCACACTCATACATTTATTAAACAAAAATACCAACCACTCCAGCACTATATCCCCCCCTGCTTTTAACATTTCTGTCATGATTCCGTCAATTCCAGCTGCTTTACCCCCTTTCATTCTACGTAATGCCTCACGCACCTCCCCACACTCACATCCTGCTCTTCTTCACTCCTAAACGATGTTGTACCTCCCTGGCCAGTACATGAAATTACCGCCTCCTTTTTTTATCGACATTTAAAAGTTCCTCAAAATATTCCCGCCATCTACCCAATACCTCCAGCTCCCCATCTCTAACTCAATACTCTGTTTTTAACTGACAAATCCATTCGTTCCCTAGGCTTTCTTACCTTGTTTATCTCACTCCAAAATTTTCTTGTTTTCAGCAAAATTTCTTGACAGAGCCTCTCCCATTCTTTCATCCGCTCTTCTTTGCACTCTCTCACCACTCTCTTCACCTTTCTTTTACTCTCCATATACTCTGCTCTTCTATTAACACTTCTGTTTTGTAAAAATCTCGGGGACTTGAAACTCAAATTTTAAAATGTTACTGATATGTTTTTTTAGGTACATATATATACCTTTCCCAAAAAAGACATCCAAAACTTTTTAAAAAAGTTCTTTTTTTATTTTTTAAATTAGTTCTTTCCCCCTTTGGGTGTAAAATAAATTTTTAAAATAAAAGGCTTTAAAATCTGTTCAATTCAAAATGTATTTTTTATCATCATAAAAATTGGCATCTTAAAAAAAAAATTTAAAATCCGTATCTGGGATTTTGTTGCCCAATTTTTATGATGATAAAATTTGTGCATGGCAAAATCCCTTGGGTTTCTCTCTTTTTTTCTCAAGGTAAATGGCCCCCTTTAAAACCCGTTCTTTGCGTGGCCCACTTAAAGTCTTCTCCCCCCCAAACCTGGCTATACTTAGTGACACTGTAAACAACAAGCTACATAAAATATCAAACTGGATGACGACCAACAAACTCACAGATTGTTGTCCCAAACCATTCTTTCCCCTTTCACACATTAACCCCCACACATACTGCGGAAGTCCAAGCCCTCGCCCAAAAAACCCCCTTTACCCCTTCCTCCAACCTTTTCTAGGACGCCCCTTACCCCCCCTTTTCCCTTCCCTACAGATTTATACGCTCCAAGTCATTCTATTTTTGATCCATTTTTTAAATGACCAAACCACCAACAACCCCTTCACCCCTCTGACAAATACTTTTAGAACTCCACCCTTCCCCCATTCACTTTCCCAATTTTCTGTAATATTTACACCACACATTCCCCAAAAGGGACTTTCCCACGTTCAGCCCCCCGCCCGCGCTTTGAACCCATGCTTCACCCTATAAGAGTGTTGGACACTATATTTCATTCCCCTTTTTTTCCCAGGATAACTTTTTGTTCCACAGATCCCTTTAACACCACCCCCTTTTTTTTCCTTCATAAACCCAGGAACCTACCCTTCAAAAAACCCATCCGCTGACACATCAACTCCCAAATATCTGAAAACATTTACTTTTTCCATAATCCCTCTCCAATGTGATATCCATTTTTCTTTTTTTAAACGTTTTAACCCTCATCACCCACTTCCCTTTTCTATGTTCACAACTTTTTTAACACTTCCCAAACTCGCCACTAACCTTTCAATTTTCTTTTGAATTCCCCCAAGACAGTTTTAGCAAAAAATAACTTTCAACCCATTTTTTCATTTTAAATTTCCAAAATTTTAAACCCACCCCCCCCCCAACACCCCCCCATTTCTTTTTTCAACCCCATCTATAAATATATTAAAAACCATGGTGACATTACACATCCCTGCAAGACCCATTTTCCAAGTAATTCCTCCAACACCCAAACCTGAGCCTCACTATTCATAAAACTTTTTTCAGCCTTCAGTAACTTTCACCCATTCCCTACACGCAACATTTGCCCCATTGCCCCCCTATCCACTCTATCATATGCCTTTTCTAAATCCATAAATGCAATAAAAACTTCTCTACCTTTATCTAAATACTGTTCACATATATGCTTCACTGTAAACACTTGATCTACACGTCCCCTACCCACTCTAAAGCCTCCTTGCTCATCTGCAATCCTACTCTCTGTCTTACCTCTAATTCTTTCAATAATAACCCTGCCATACACTTTACTTGGTATACTCAGTAAACTTATTCCCCTATAATTTTTACACTCTCTTTATCCCCTTCCCTTTATATAAAGGAACTATACATGCTCTCTGCCAATCCCTAGGTACCTTCCCTCTTTCATACATTTTTTTTTTTTTTTCAACAAGTCGGCCGTCTCCCACCGGGCAGGGTGACCCAAAAAGAAAGAAAATCCCCAAAAAGAAAAACTTTCATCATCATTCAACACTTTCACCACACTCATACATTTATTAAACAAAAATACCAACCACTCCAGCACTATATCCCCCTGCTTTTAACATTTCTGTCATGATTCCGTCAATTCCAGCTGCTTTACCCCTTTCATTCTACGTAATGCCTCACGCACCTCCCCACACTCACATCCTGCTCTTCTTCACTCCTAAACGATGTTGTACCTCCCTGGCCAGTACATGAAATTACCGCCTCCTTTTTTCATCGACATTTAAAAGTTCCTCAAAATATTCCCGCCATCTACCCAATACCTCAGCTCCCCATCTACTAACCCCAATACTCTGTTTTTAACTGACAAATCCATTCGTTCCCTAGGCTTTCTTACCTTGTTTATCTCACTCCAAAATTTTCTTGTTTTCAGCAAAATTTCTTGACAGAGCCTCTCCCATTCTTTCATCCGCTCTTCTTTTGCACTCTCTCACCACTCTCTTCACCTTTCTTTTACTCTCCATATACTCTGCTCTTCTATTAACACTTCTGTTTTGTAAAAACCTCTCATAAGCTACCTTTTTCTCTTTATCACACCCTTTACTTCTTCATTCCACCACTCACTCCTCTTTCCTCCTGCACCCACCCTCCTATATCCACAAACTTCTGCCCCACATTCTAATACTGCATTTTTAAAACTATCCCAACTCTCTTCAACCCCCCTACTCCTACTTGCACTAGCCCACCTTTCTGCCAATAGTTGCTTATATCTCACCCTAACTTCCTCCTCCCTTAGTTTATACACTTTTACCTCTCTTTACTTGCTGTTGCCATTTTCTTTTATCCCATCTACCTTTTACTCTAACTGTAGCTACCACCAAATAATGATCTGATATATCCGTTGCCCTCTATAAACATGTACATCCTGAAGCCTACTCATCAACCTTTTATCCACCAATACATAATCCAACAAACTACTTTCCTTACGTGCTATATCATACCTTGTATATTTATTTATCCTCTTTTTCATAAAATATGTATTACTTATTACCAAACCTCTTTCTACACATAGCTCAATTAATGGTTCCCATTTACATTTACCCCTGGCACCCCAAATTTACCTACTACTCCATCCACAACATTTTACCCACTTTAGCATTAAGATCCCCAACCACAATTACTCTCACTTGGTTCAAAACTCCCCACACACTCACTCAACATTTCCCAAAATCTCTCTCTCCTCTACACTTCTCTCTTCTCCAGGTGCATAAACACTTACTATAACCCACTTTTCACATCCAACCTTTATTTTACTCCACATAATCCTTGAATTTATACATTTATATTCCTTCTTTACCTGCCATAACTGATTATTCAACATTATTGCCACTCCTTCTTTAGCTCTAACTCTATTTGAAACCCCTGATCTAATCCCATTTATTTCTCCCCACTGAAACTCTCCTACCCCCTTCAGCTTTGTCTCACTTAAAGCCAGGACATCCAGCTTCTTTTCATTCATAACATCTACAATCATCTCTTTCTTATCATTCGCACAACATCCACGCACATTCAAACATCCCACTTTGACGGTTTTCTTCTTCTTCTTTTTAGTAAGCTATACAGGAAAAGGGGTTACTAGCCCATTGTTCCCGTCATTTTAGTTGACTTTTACAACACGCATGGCTTACGGAGGAAAGATTCTTATTCCACTTCCCCATGGATATGAAAGGGAAAAGCAATAAGAACAAGCAATAAGATTATTTGTAATCTACCACTCTTCACCTGTCTAGACTTAAGTAGTCTTTACATACGTATTAGGTTAAGTCTGTCCGAAATGCCTCAGCATGATAGTGGTTTTCTTTGTACCAATCAAAATATGAATTGTAAACACACAATGTAACCTTTGCAAAGAAATAAACTTTTGATTTTTTTACTGATTTTGAGTTATCTGCAGTTTACTGCAGCATGACAATATTAAATGGAAAATTCCAGAAATAAATTATTCATAAGTTTCAAATTGGCCAAGATATTTTTTAAGATATTTAATTGTGTGTGTACGAGATATTTTTTATTGCTCCATCGTCCCTTGAGGGATAAGCTAAAATGCTGAACCCCCTTTCATTAGAGAGAGAGCGAGCGAGAGTATAAGTAGTATAATAATGTACAACGTATTTTTATGGGGAAGTGGAACAGAATTCTTCCTCCGTAAGCCATGCGTGTCGTAAGAGGCGACTAAAATGCCGGGAGCAAGGGGCTTGTAACACCTTCTCCTGTATATATTACTAAATGTAAAAGGAGAAACTTTCGTTTTCCCTTTTCGGCCACCCCGCTTCGGTGGGAAACGACCGACGTGTTGAAAGAAAGAAAGTATTTTATTATTATTTAATGTTGGTAATGTCTTACTGTGCATAATTTATCAATTAAACTTTATTGTAGGGATGTATGTAAACGAAAAATGACATATAGAGTTTGCTATCCGGGGTTTTGGGCATCTGCGGTAGGTCTTAGAATGTATCACCTACGGATACAAGGGGACTACAGTATTATAATAATAATAATTTTGACATGATACTTGGTTGTACAAGGGAATATAATATAGTTGGGTTTACATGCCAAAAGCCCCTTTGGGAAAGGCAAGCATCCACAGAAGCAAAGCTGGGGTTTATATTCATGTAAAGGAATCAACAAGATACCATTTATCATTGCCTTATTAATATTTTAAGTTTGCCTGAAATGCTCTGCATACTAAGGAGTTTTCAGCATGCACACCTAAATGTATTTCACCTTTGTACAAACACTGTATCATGCTGAAATAAAGTATCTTTATCTTTATCTGTGAAAGCTCCAAGAGTATACATAATTTTGTAAGACCAGCTTATGGGATGGTTATGGTCCCTAACATAATGGAAATTAGTGTTTGTTTCAACAAGGTGAATACTATGAGAACAGGTTTGAGAAAGCTGATCAGTTCATGATTATCGTATTTAAAGACTGATATTTAGCTGATTTTTTTTTAACACGTAGGTCGTTTCCCACCGAGGCAGGTTGACCCAAAAAGAAAGAAAAAACTTTCATTATCATTCAACACTTTAGCTGAAATTGAACCAAAAATATTAAATTAGTTTTGTCACTGACACTACATATTAATACTATATGATTTTGAGAATAACTTAAATGTGAGATGAACATGTTGTTTGGAGAATTGCCTAAAAACAATGACTCACCTCATTATTATCATCCAAATAGTAATATGCCATCAAGGCTTCTTGGTGAGTTGTAACATCCAGGATTTGTTCAAAGGCATCGTCACTAATCTGTCCCAGTGGAATTTCATTAACTCCATCATAAAGACTTGGGTCAGAGAGATCATTTAGTGATGGTCTGCGAGACACTGCTCGTGAGACAGCTCGAGAAGCAGCACGAGATGCTATACGAGAACCTGCTCGAGATACGGACCTTGAAGCACAGCGCAGAGCAACCTCGGTCAAGGCCTGTGATTCCAATTGCATGGCATCTTTGTGGCTCTGTGGTACACCCTTCCTGTTAGATCACAATGCCTTGCATAAGTAGTGCTATATAATGCAGATTTATAAGATCATGTCTTATTACATTACCTTGTACTATCAGTACAGGAATACACTGTACTTTGTATAATGCAGTAATAGGTGCTGTAAAAGTTCTATGCTATGCAAAACCATGCTGTTTAAAACACTGTTATAACATGCTCTAGTGTTAACCATTTATGTTTGTAAGGTTCACGAGCTTCTTTGCCTTTCCTCTTCCCTCTCATAATTGCATATAAAAAAGTACTCGTATGTAATAAAAAAGAATTGCAGTTCACTACTGCACTACTGTTTAAAAAAACTTAATTGTTAAAAACTTTAAAATTATAAGCGGAGCTATAGGAAAATCCACTGTTCAGAACTGTGTTATACAAGGTCTTACTGTACTATTTGTTAAATATACATGTATTAAAAAAATACCTGAAATTTTTTCTAATCTTGAGTACATCTTTCCTACTAATGTACAGGTATATAATTGCCTGTCAGTTTTGAGACAATGTTGAAACCACGACTAGAAAGAATTACAATACGTACAAAAACAAATCAAGTAAAGGTACAAAGACAGACAAATAGATCATCACATGCTACGTACTCTGATTATATCCATCTCATCTATAGGTCATTCTCCAACTTTTTTTTTGTTTTTGCTAAAAAAATAAAATATCAGCCCCACTAAACAGGAAGCTTATGTTTCATCTCCACATCACCCAGGATGGCATGGTGAGATAAAAACAAGTGTTATATGTCATTACTGACATGGACAGCACAAGTAACAGTTGCAGAAGCCCAAGTATAATATATATTTAAAGACCAAGAAATGGCATGAAGCATTATATTTTGCTAGAAATAATTGGGGTAGGTGCCTATAAGTTGATGATGAACATGCCGTAAATAAAATTGGGTTATTTTCTTGAACTTGTAAAAGAAAAGTATAATATTTTATTGTGATAAACAGTATTTGGGTAGTAAACACTGGGCTTGCATTGCTGCTGCCAGCAACTACTTGGTACAATATCAGCCTTGTGTGTTATTCATCAAGAATATGCAAACTATCACCAACAGGAAAAAAAAAGGTGCTGTCACTTCTCTTATTTAGCAACACTTCTCTGGCATCCATACTATATTCGTGTCTCTTAAGACCAATATACAGTATCTACCAAACGTACTTACATTGGTACAGTGCATTTTGATCTTGCCATCTTATATCAAATTTCAACTTCTTTCCTTTCAGATGTAAAAACTATCAAACACTCATCCATACTCAAATATTAACTGCACATTTAAGATGATTCTCTAGAATCTTCCTCCGTAAGCCATGCATGTCGTAAGAGGCGACTAACATGCTGGGAGAAAGGGGCTAGTAACCCCTTCTCCTGTATACATTAATAAAGTTAAAAAGAGAAGCTTTTGTTTTTTTGGGGGGGCCACCCTGCTTCAGTGGGATACAGCCAGTTTGTTGAAAGAAGAATTTAAGATATACTACATTAACAGGCAACTCACCTAAAAACAGTGTTATCTAAAGCTATATACCTAATGGAAAAAATAATCATTATGTTCTATTTTTACATATAAAGTTTCTGGTTATAATTCAGAGCAAATTATCATAGATTCCACTTAATTCACTAACTTTCAGTTGCCAGTCACCATTCTTTATTCAGCTAATTGGTTCATTTTTACTTAAAAACTATATAAAAAAATTCACATCTTTCCTGATTGGAAGAGAATACATTAAAGAAGAATATGCCCACCACTGAAATTAAAAAGGAACAAGTTACTTAATGAATCTCACACATACAGTTTTACTCCCTGTAATTATATTATATCATCTCATATAGCGAACTGACAATCATCCCATTTAGCAAACTGACAGCTCTGCATCACTTAAAACTCTTTCTTAACCCTTAAATGGTCCAAATGTATACAGTGGTACCTCGGTTAACGATATTTTTTCGTTCCAGAATGCTGTTCAAGTGCCATTACCAAACGAATTTATCCCCATAAGGAATAATGTAAAATAGACTAGTCCTTTTAGACCCCCAAAAATACACTTATAAAAGCATTTAAAAAATAAACTTACATAAAAGGGCGAGTTTGGGGACCATCGTTAACCGAGGTACCACTGTATATACATTAGTACCGCTACTGCCCCAAACGTATATTTACGTTTTATTTTTCCTGCCTCCAAATTTGGCACGATTAGCCTGAGATGCCTGGTCAGCATAGAATGGGTCTTAGCCCTTGGTGTGCGCTGTATTAAAAAAATCTGGGACCACTTAGTACCTTGTGGGAGGACCAGTTCAATTGAGCGCCAACTAGAGCAAACAGCGCGGCAAACACATGGGATTCACTGATGTCATGTAGTATTAACTCTCCCATTTTAAGTGGAAAGTGATGTTGACCCCGAGTTTAGTGGCTCTGAAGTGGATATGGCCATAAGTGGTCGAGGAAATATCAAAAACCTTGATAATAACCCATGTGCAACATTTGTGCAACACCCTTTCAGAATGTCTTATAACCTATGCCTGTCTATCTTTGTCTGTGTCTCTGTCTATCTCTATCTGACTCTGTCTATCTCTGTCTCACAGGTACACAAATACAATTATACATATTGTAAATTTCCTAGGATCACCCAAAAAATCCAGACAAAGTGCTTGTAGATATAATGTGTAAACATGACTGGCAAATACGTATTTACACTTGCTCAGGAACCAGACGTGTTGGTTCAGGAGTGGATCTCTCTGAGACGGGAGAGCTAGATGCTAGACGGACAGACAGATAGACAGAGAGCTTGACAGACAGACAGATAGACAGAGAGCTTGATAGACACAGATAGACAGAGAGCTTGGCAGACAGATATGTTTGTGTAACAGTGAAAACAGAGAGGGATGCTCATCAAATGTCACCCCTTGTCTTATCTTATCACTGCACCCTCGCATACGCTCATCAAATGTCACCAATTATCTTATCTTATCACTGTCAGCAGTGGACTGACTTGTCTTACATCATGCTTCAAGGGAACTTATTATTCTTATTCTTCTTATTATTTTCATTATTCTTATTCCTATTTATTTTATTATTATTATTATTATTATTATATACTCCCACGTATCCAAAACATTGCTGGGACCTATAAATACTTTGTATATATTCCTAGACAATGGTAAATGACCAAGGCAGATGTAAATGCTCACCTGTCAGTGTGTTTGTGACAATTTGAGTACAATTTCAGTACCTAATATTAGTGTTAGAACAAAGAACTACTATAAATTGTAATTATCAGAACATAAAAATTATATAAAATAATATAAAAACGAGAAAAAAGGTATATCGGCAACACTTCTGCAAGCGGCAGGACTCCATGTTGCCGTCAGGTGAGCATCCAGTGCCAACTTCTCGGCCTCATATATCGGTAAGTACTGAGCCTAATTTTTTTTTATGCTATAACACTTAGAAAAATGTGCTCTTTATTTCTATAAAAAAAAAAGATTTTTTTTTCAAAATATTCTTGGCACTGGCGTAGTAAACGTATATATACGTTTGGACCATTTACGGGTTAAAGAACAGATCATGTACTTTTCCCAACTGGCCCACGAATAATAAATAAAAACTAGACAACATTTCAGTCTATTATGAACCATCATAAAGTCAGGATGGACTGAAATGACATTTAGTATCTATTTACAGTTTGTAAGTTAGTTGTATATTGCTGCAGCCATGGTTCTGTAACATTCTTCTGAAAATACTTATCTATTTCATTCTAGTATAAATATTGAACACTTCACTCCAACAATACAGAATCAGAATCTCTGCCAAGGTCATTGATATCCAATGCATATTCTTTATAATACATATAAGCATATTAAAGTATTCATAAACTGATGTAACTAGCACAATCATTTAACTTACATATCATCCAGATCAAGAGTAAAGTCGAAGCTTTGTCGATTATGAAGGTGTTGCATCTCCACTTCACCTGGAAGCCAAGAGTTTGACTATAATTTTGAATCCTTCATCCAAAACAGAATATGTGCAAGGTAATAAATAACAGATTATTTCCCAGTAAAAGTCCCCCTTAGACAGGGATGTGTGATGTCACCTTGGTTGTTCAATATATTTATAGATGGAGTTGTAAGAAAAGTGAATGTTCGGGTGTTGGCAAGAGGTGTGGGGTTAAAAGATAAAGAATCTAACACAAAGTGGGAGTTGTCGCAGTTGCTCTTTGCTGATGACACTGTGCTTTTGGGAGATTTTGAAGAAAAGTTGGAGAGGTTGGTTGATGAGTTTGGTAGGGTATGTAAAGAAGGAAATTAAAAGTGAATAGTATAGGAAAGAGTAAGGTGATGAGGATAACAAAAAAATTAGGTAGCGGAATATTGGATATCAGTTTGGAGGGAGAGAGTATGGAGGAGGTGAATGTGTTCAGATATTGGGAGTGGATGTGTCAGCAGATGGGTCTATGAAGGATGAGGTGAATCATAGAAATGACAAGGGGAAAAAGGTGAGTGGTGCACTGAGGAGTCTGTGGAGACAAAGAACTTTATCCATGAAAGCAAAGAGGGGAATGTATGAGAGTATAGTTATACCAACGCTCTTGTATGGGTGTGAACCATGGGCTGTGAATGTTGCAACAAGGAGAAAGCTGGATGCAGTGGAGATGTCATGTCTGAGGGCAATGTGGTGAATATAATGCAGAGAATCCATAGTTTGATGATTAGGTGGAGGTGTGGGATTACCAAAACTATTATCCAGAGGTCTGAGGAGGGGTTATTGAGATGGTTTGGACATGTAGAGAGGATGGAACGAAATAGAATGACTTTGAGAACGTATAAATCTGTAATGGAGGGAGGGCAGGGTAGGGGTCGGCCTAGGAAAGGTTGGAGGGAGGGGGTAAAGGTGGTTTTGTGTGCGAGAGGCGTGTTAGATAGGAGTGAATGGAGACAAAATGGTTTTTAGGACTTAACGTGCTGTTGAAGTATAACCAAGGTAACATTTATGAAGGGATTCAGGGAAACCGGCAGGCTGGACTTGATTCCTGGAGATGGGAAGTACAGTGCCGGCATTCTGAAGGAGGGGTACAGTGGACCCTCGGTTAACGAACACCCCGGAAATCGTACAATTATGTAAGTATAATATTGTAAGTGCATGTGGAAGTGTATTTTTGGGGGTCTGAAATAGACTAACCTACGTGACATTATTTCTTAATGGAGTAAATTCGTTCGGTAATGGCACTTGAGCAGGCTTCTGAGATGAAGTTTTTTCGTTAACCGAGGGTCCACTGTATTAATGTTGCAGTTTTATAACTGTAGTGTAAGCATGCCTCTGGCAAGACAGTGATGGAGTGAATGATGGTCAAAGTTTTTCTTTTTCGGGACACCCTGCCTTGATGGGAAACGGCCGATGTTTTAATAAAAAATAAATAATAAAATAAACGTTGTAGTTTGAGTACACTATACTATGGGAACAAGTCATTCTTGAGTATTTCTTTTATACACACTTGAATTTACAAGTTAAGTGATGCTATCCTCTCTGCTCATTTAAAAGCCCAGCCCTACACTTTGAAGGATGGGAGGGAAGGGTGCAGTCAGAGGGTAATCTGTGATGTCAGGACACTTCTGGAAAGACGGTCATTAAGTAAATGTGTTTTCCTCTTTGGGCCACCTAACCTTCTTGATCAAAGGCTGACCGTGGCCTGGTCGCTAAAGCTCTCGCTTCACACGGCGAGGGTCTGCGTTCAATTCCCAGCGTGGGCAGAAACATTGGGCGTGTTTCTTTACACCAGTTGTCTATGTTCACCCATCAGTAAAATGGGTACCCAAGAGTTAGTCGACTGGTGTGGGTCGCATCCTGGGACAAGGACCTAATTTGCCTGAAATGCTCAGCATAACAAGAGGCTTTCTATATAGTAGTACAGTATGTCATTGATGTCAGCTAGGCCTGTATACCATGTACATGTATGTGTAGTAAATAAAGATACTATTATATTATTTTTTCTTTCAACAAGTCGGCCGTCTCCCACCGAGGCAGGGTGACCCAAAAAGAAAGAAAATCCCCAAAAAGAAAATACTTTCATCATCATTCAACACTTTCACAACACTCATACATAATCACTGTCTTTGCAGAGGAGCTCAGATACAACAGCTGAGAATAGTCCCTCCCAGCTGTCACTATCTCAGACTGCTCCTTTAAAGTGCAGGCATTGTACTTCCCATTTCCAGGACTCAAGTTATTATTATTATTATAAAAATCCAACAGCTTTGATATAGAAAGAAACTAGGGACTTAAGCAAACACAAGACACAAAATTCACTAAAGACCTTTCATAGGACAAACGAAAGATAAAATATCTAGGAATAATAATACCAGATATTCCATGGGGTGTACAGAATCCTTCCTCCATAAGTCATGCATGTCATAAGAGGTGACTAAAATGCCGAGAGCAAGGGGCTAGTGACCCCATCTGTATAAATTACTAAATTACCCTGCCTCAGTGGGAGACGACCGGTAAGTTAAAAAAAAAAAAAAGATAAGTCAGATGACCAAGATACCACAATAAAACAAATGAATTCAAGACTAGGAACATGATAATTTAGAGCAGAGGTCAGCAAACGTTTTTGTGTATTACCCCAAAATAAATTTGTGTACAGCAAAATTACCCACCAGACTTGAAAGTCCACAGAATGTGGAAAGCACAATTAGCATTCAAATTCAAAATAGTTTACTGAATCCATTTGTATGGAGAATACAGTCATACAAGCTGAAAAGTATGTATTATACGTGGTAAAACAACTATAAAAATAAAACACAAAATTAACAAAATAATAAATTGAAAAATAAACTGCATGAAATAAAAAATAGTAACAGACATATTTAATGAAAATCTTATTAGGGAAGTAAGAATTTCACTGAAAACATTTTCATTTCGGGTGTTGGAGAAATAATGATGTTTCATTTTTTATACAACATCAAAATTAGGGTTTTTTGATGCCAAACCAATTTGGTTACTGTCTTCAGTGTTCAACCGATTTCTGCACTTTGTTTTTAAGTTAATGAGAGTGGAAAATCCTTGTTCACAAAATCAGATTTTTAATTTTATTAAGAAACTAAAAATTATAGTATGTTTGAAAAAATATAACTTTCGTAATTTGCCTTGCTTATCAAATAATAAATTTTTGTGCAGTTTTATTTATATGTTTATTAATCCTTCATTATCCCTGAGATTTTCATTTTTACCCCATTTGGGGCAATCTACCCCAGTTCCCCAACCTAGGATTCAGAGTATGATATCTTCCTCAACAACAGAGGTCATGACAATGTCAGTATTTTTTAAAGTACTTGTGCTTTTATGTCTAAAATATTACTTCTGCTCTAACAAATAAAGCAATCCATAATAATTCTGCTCTACAGGGCACTATCACAGTGCTGTCACCCAACACACTAATATGGAGCAGTGGATGGCTACTAATGTGATTGTGGTGAGTAAAGTAGATTGTTTTGCAGGGATCGTAATAATGAATAATTCAGTAATCAATGAACACTATCCATAGTTTCTGAATCAAATGACTTGGTATATTTTCTGCTGTATTTCCAAAATTTGTTAAATTGAGGGTTTGCTGATAATTACTGTAATTATTTTAGCATTCCAGCAACATTCAAATGTACTCAATTTTCTTTTCAAAAACCACAAGAAAAAATATCCAAGTTGATATCCTTATCTTGATTACTCTTCCCACCTGAAAACTGAGTGATGGCTAATTGGCAGGAGAACCTGCTTTCGTGTCGATGTTGATGCAATGGAGACAGCTTCGATGACTTTATGAGAGCCTGCACCAGAGCAATAATCTGATTTGCCAAGCTCTTGATATCACTGACTGTTGGAGCTGAACCAATGAACCTGATGGGTAATAATAATTGTCAGATAGCTTATATTTTATACTACGTATGTACTAATGCAATATACAATGTTATGTATTTTTTCAACAAACCGCCCATATCCCACCAAGGAAGGGTTATAATATATGTATATTATATCTGAAAATACAAGGAAAAATATTTTTGTTTTTCTCTGGGTTATAAAAATGACTAAAATTCCTGAATGCGTCATTTTATGAACACAAAACAAAAAGTTGTTAAAATGCTAAATTAATTTTGTTACTTAGGCAAATCATAACATTTATCTGAGACTAGAAATATAAACAAGAAAAGAACACATATAGGAAATTTAATTAATTTAGAGAAAGTCAAAAATGGCATTTCTTAACAAAAAAATTTAATACAAAAGTGTTGTAAAAATATACATTTAAAGATTTGGCATAACCATTTATGATATGTACAATATAACTACTGTATGTACAGTATAACTACTGTATGTACAATATAACTACTGTATGTACAGTATAACTACTGTATGTACAGTATAACTACTGTATGTACAGTATAACTACTGTATGTACAGTATAACTACTGTATGTACAGTATAACTACTGTATGTGCAGTATAACTACTGTATGTGCAGTATAACTACTGTATGTACAGTATAACTACTGTATGTGCAGTATAACTACTGTATGTACAGTATAACTACTGTATGTACAGTATAACTACTGTATGTACAATACAACTACTGTATGTACAATACAACTACTGTACATACAATACAACTACTGTATGTACAATACAACTACTGTATGTACAATACAACATTCCTGTTTATCACTTTAAGAGTCACTTCATTCTTCTTCTTTTCTTTCAACAAATCGGCCGCTTCCCACCAAGGCAGGGTGGCCCAAAGAGAAAAACAAAAGTTTCTCTTTTTAACTTTAGTAATGTATACAGGAGAAGGGGTTACTAGCCCCTTGCTCCCGGCATTTTAGTGGACTCTTACGACACGCATGGCTTACGGAGGAAGAATTCTGTTCCACTTCCCCATGGAGATAAGAGGAAATAAGAACAAGAACTAGTAAGAAAATAGAAGAAAACCCAGAGGGGTGTGTATATATATGCTTGTACATGAATGTGTAATGTGACCTAAGTGTATGTAGAAGTAACAAGACATGCCTGAAATCTTGCATGTTTATGAGACAGAAAAAAGACACCAGCAATCCTACCATCATGTAAAACAATTACAGGCTTCCGTTTTACACTCATTTGGCAAGACGGTAGTACCTCCCTGGGTGGTTGCTGTCTACCAACCTACTACCTAGGAGTCACTTCATTATCTTTGCTAAAAAATTTGCTGAAGAGATTATTAATGAATTACTTGAGAGCTTACATACACATATGTCCTTACAGTATATAATCACAAATTATTTTACCATACAAGTGGAATATTTTCCACTAAAACTGCAGCTTTGATATTGATGTCTGATGTCACTGCAATTAATTAATCAATACAAAAAAAAAGTGCAAAATCTTTTGAAAATAAAATTGAAAGAAATCATTGTTATGCATTAGCCAGGAATGGGCTCTTAATCCAAGGAACTGGACATTACCTCTCTTTCTCTGGATCAAATATGACTGCCTCCTGTTCACCCTAGGCACTCTATGACCCCCTATGGATTTAGCACTTTCCCCATGAATATAATAATGTGTCATAACCAACATTCCATGGAATTTGCATGAAAAATTAAATACAAGTAAAATAATATACTGTATTTTTAAATATTTAGCAAGCTTGACCTTTCAATGTCTATACCTGACATAAAAAGATTATGGCAGTCACCATGACTCAGTAAATTCACACTGCAGGACTCATCCTTCCTCTACTGGTCTTGCTCACTGGGAAATATCTACCATCAACTGGAGCTCTAAGGAATATATATCTTTAAAGGAGACCTTCATTCAACTACCTTAGTCACAACCGTTAAACCTGGAAAGTGACCAAAATCAAGTCTAACTGCCTCTCCCTCCCATCAGCTACAGTATATCAGGTGGGTCAGTGATTAGCAATTATGGAGCTGTAGCACAATTATTGCTTCAAGAATTAAAGAAAATTAAAAACACTCACTTGAGGAAGGCAGCATATGCAACATCAATGGGTAAGATATAGGGCAATGTGAGTATTGACAAGAGCTTCATAGACTTGTGTTTGAAGACCCAGTTCATAAGACCTTGGTTCGCCTTGTTGATAGCATCTTGCAGAATACATCCAACTGCTTCTGGCAACTGGTCTATGATGGCTTCCTGTTGAGAGTTTTTGCATTAAAAGTAGCCATTCTTGCAAACTTAAAAGAACATCAATTATAATTTTCACGATACCAAGTAAACTGTATATGAAATGCAAAAACTTTCCCTGATTAATGAATTTTCTAGTTCTAACTAAATAACACATACTGCATTCTGGATACTAAACCAAATAGGGAAGTTGTAATGAAAAACAACCTCTGACTCTTGTAACTTCTTTAACATGCTTGATATGAAGACTTTTCAAATTATTACTCCCAGAGTTAACAACATCCTGGTTTTTGTTTATACAGGTTTCTGTTCAATGCATGCGTGGAGTCTTGGAAATTTTGTTGCCTGAATTTTGATGTTTTCTAGAGAGTCTAGTGAAAATTTCTTAAATGAAGTTCCTAGTCTTGAAAATCAGTTGTGGTGCTCCACAAATCTAGATTTCAAGACTAATGTACTAGTACATTGGGTCCAAAGTGCTAGTAAGCAGGCAATGTACTAGATGTGTCTGACATACTAGCACATCACCTGCCTGATGGGTCCACACATTATATCATGGTTAACACCAGGACCAGTTGCTCCACCACCAGCTTCCCCACCAGAAAGCAGGTGTAATACTGGCAGGAAGATGCCTTATTCATTTCAAATTTATTACAATTTCATGATACAAACAGTGGAATTCAGCCACAAAGTACACTATGTAGATTTAACCCAATATAATCAGTGTGACTTATTTCCACATTTTGATGAGTATAACACCCTGAAACAATTGTAATATAAGATTTTCTAGTAAATAAATGTTTTACAGTAGTCTTGAACACACACGGGTTTTAGACACACAGAAATTACATTATGGGAGGGACTATTCTCAGCTGTCATATCTGAGCGCCTCTGCAAAGACAGTGATTATGTATGAGTGTGGTGAAAGTGTTGAATGATGATGAAAGTATTTTCTTTTTGGGGATTTTCTTTCTTTTTGGGTCACCCTGCCTTGGTGGGAGACGGCCGACTTGTTGAAAAAAAAAAAAAATTCTCTCGAACATAAATAAATTAATAATTAACCTAGTACGTATAACCAAATATAGTGGAACCCCGGTTAACGAACACCCCAGAAATCGTGCAATTATGTAAGTATAATATTGTAAGTGCTTGTGGAAGTGTATTTTTGGGGGTCTGAAATAGACTAACATAAATGACATTTTTCCTTAAGGAAGTAAATTCGTTCGGTAATGGCACTTGAGCAGGCTTCTGCAATGAATTTTTTTCGTTAACTGGGGTTCCACTGTATAGTCAAACAATGGATAACAAAGGAACAACTTTATTTCTATAAAATGGAGTATTGTACAGCATACAATTAGGATAAATGACATGTATAAACTATAGAAAGCCCCTCATTATGCAAGGTATTTCAGGCAGCCTTAAAACTATCTTATAATTACTAGACAATGAAACATATAGTACATGAGAATAAAAATACAGTGGACCCCCGGATTTCGTACTGCTCCCAACTCGAACAATTATGTAAGTGTATTTTTGTAAGTGCTTTTGTAAGTATATTTTGGGGGTCTAAACGGACTAATCTAATTTACATTTGTCCTTATGGGAACAAATTCGTTCGGTAATGGCACTCGAACAGCATTCTGGAACGAATTATGGCCGATAACTGGGGGTCCACTGTACTTAAGAATAAGTTTATTTTGACATGATACATGGTTGTACATGTTGGCAGCATGCCAAAAGCCCCTTTGTATGCAGAGCATTTCGGGCAAACTTAAAAATTAACTTAAGATTAGGAAGGCAATAATAGTTCATATAGTCATTAGATAAGTTACAGTGAGTACAAGAGAATTGAATATTCTATTAGGTAATGCTACATGGCTTTGATAAGTCTAGTAGAGAATAATTACACTATTAAATTAGTTTATAAAGATTACAGTATTACAATCAAACAATTTAAAACAATTTACAATATGATGTATTACAATTTAGTACACGTATTTAAAACAATGAAATTTAGACATCCTAATTTTGAAGTAGTGAGCAAGTGGTTGAGCAATCCTCAGTACAATATGAGTACCTTTTAAGTAACTGGTAGGTATTAGGTATGGTTTGTCTGGTTAATTTTGGGTGATGAGGTGATTTCTTAGTAGGGCCTTAAACTGATTTGCAGACAGGGGTCATTTTGGGCCCGTTACGTGCATAGCATTTTTGCATAGGGAGAGATGGACATGAAGAATATCGAAGAGTGATTTGTGTCTAGTATTATGGCTGTGTTCTGTTATAGTTATCAAGGAGGAGTTTGAGAGGAGGGTTTATATTTGAGTATAGTGTTCTGTGTATGTAGTAGGCACAATAATAAGTGTGGATGTTTTGTATATTAAGCAAGTTAAGACTCTTGAAAAGTGGTGGAGTGTGTTGTCTAATCCAGGAGTTAGTAATCAATCGCACTGCAGCTTTTTGTTGGGTTGTTAAAGGCTGTGATTTGCTGTGGTTGAGCCCCATGCACAAATACCATAGGTGAGGTAAGGGTAAATGAGAGAGTGGTATAGAGCTAGAAGAGCTGATTGGGGTACATAGTACCATATCTTTGAAAGGATGCCTACTGTTTTCGAGACTTGGAAATTTGCTGTATGGATGTCTGAAATTCGAGACTGCAGTCAAGGTGGAGACCTAGAAATTTGCCCTCTGTTTGTCTAGAAATGGGTGAACCATTTATCAATATGTTTAGCTGTACATTTGAAGCTGTGTTTCCAAATAGCATGAAATAGGTTTTGTCTATATTGAGAGTAAGTTTGTTGGTAGTCATCCAAGTAGATATTTTTGTTAGTATGGTTGGGTTTGGGTGAGAGAAGATACAGTGGACCCCCGAGTAACATAAAAACTTCATTCCAGAAGCCTGCTCAAGTGCCATTACCGAACGAATTTACTCCCTTAAGAAATAATGTCAAGTAGATTAGTCCATTTCAGACCCCCAAAAATACACTTACAAAAGCACTTACAATATTAAACTTACATAATTGTACGATTTCCGGGGTGTTCGTTACTCGGGGGTCCACTGTATATGTAGTGTCATCTGCAAATAAAATGGGTTTAAAGAGATTTGATGCATTTGGTAGGTGATTGATGTAAATGAGAAAGAGAAGTGGGCCAAGGACATTTCCCTGTGGGACTCCAACAAGAACAAGTTGTGTAATGGAGCTGGCTCCATTTGTGTATACATACTGGGTTTATTGCTAAGATGAAAAGAACTATGTGAATTTCTTAGGATAATCAGACAGAAGGAGTGATCATCTTGTACATCTGTCATTCTAGATAAGATTGAACGAGAGTGTCATCTGACCCCGTCATGGTCAACTGTATCAAAAGCTTTTCGTAAGTCTATGAAAAGTCCCAGGGAAAATTTTTTTTTTTTTTTTGAGTGCAGAATATATTAGTTCAAGCATATAATAGCATCATTAGTACTTTTTTCAGTCTGAACCCAAACTGTCAGGGGTTGAGTATGTTGTGTGATACGAAGTAGGAGTAGATTTGTATGTGAATTAATTTTTCGAAGATTTTAGATAGTAGGGGCAAGTTTTGATATAGGCCTATAGTTGTTCAATTCAGTTGGATCACCTCCTTTGAGGATCGGGTTGACCCTTAAGGATGAAGTTAGGTATCTGAATTGATACAAAGAATGCCTTTCTAGTAATAAATGAGAGTTGGAAAAAGGATGGAATAAGATTAGGGACAATATTGGATGAGACAGAGGATTTCAGGATTTGTTCACCATTATAGATTGTTGCTAGGATTGAGGTAAAGAGGTGTTTTTTAACAGTAGCTTTAACCCTTTCAGGGTCGAGACCCCCGATCCTTAACTCGTTCTCAGGGTCGAAAAATTTTCGGAAAAAAAAAATTATTTTTCTTACGAAATGATAATCTTTTTCCGATCATGATGACACCAAAAGTATGAAATTTGGTGAAAAACTAACGGAATTATGCTCTCGCAAAGTTAGCAGTATCAACAATATTTACGCATCGGCGATTTCGCCCACTTTGAGCTCTATTTTCGGCCAATTCCAATGTTTCAGTCTACTAAAATTATAGCTATTTCGCTAGAATTCCATTTGTTCTATCGATTGAGTACAAGAAACTGCCAATATACCAATTTCAACTACCCAATAAAGTGGTCAGAAATTGGCAATTTGGCCAATTTTACACAAATTTCAAAAGATGCCAATTTCAAAATAGGGTCCAGAATAAACAAGACAGACATTTCTGGCACTAAAATAACATTTTATCTGTTCATTAGTCACGTCTCCAGGCCCCTCCTACATTACTTTTGCTTTCCATTTTGAATTTTTATTCTCACAAAAAATAGAAGATTTTCTGTTATGTATACTACTGCATCATTGTAAAAACAGTATAACTAATATCAGCGCACTTGTGCAAGAATATCAGACTTACCAGTTGATGTGTATTGGAAGTGTGGCGTGATTTGTTTACTCTTGAACATCGGCAAAAATCGAACATTTTTGCTACTTTGCGCTCAATTTCAAGGTACTTGTCATCGTGAAACCAATCAAAATTATCTCTATTTCTGTAATATATCTTCGATTCTATCAAATGAGACCAAGAAAACGAGAATACTACCATAAATACCATACGTAAATAGACTGCAAAGTCGCTGTTTTAAACCAAAAACACAGAGTTTTTTTTTCCTCATTATGCACTGTGTGCTTCAGGATTTTTTTTATACTGTGCACACTAACCGCACAGACCCATTCTCTCACATCTAGGCCTACCAGCCTTTTCCCGCTTGATTTGAGGGCGCTAGAATTTATGCGTACTAGTACATATGTCAAAAACCCTGGCGCGTAAGACGTACTAGTACGTCAAAAACCCTGAAAGGGTTAAAGTGGTTGGCAGATAGGGAGCCTCTGGAATTTTCGGACAAAGAGTTCAAGATTAAGCACATCAAGTTTTTACACAGGCTGAGTCAGACATGAGGAATATCAGAGACTTTTTGTGTCTAGTATTATGCCTATGAGTTCTATTGAAGCTATCAAGAAATAGTTTCAGGGCAGGATTGATATTAGAATTGATTGTCCTGTAAATGTAAGATGCACAGTAAAAGAAGTCTTAGCATTTTTATAATTGTATCGTTTGTGTTTTTATTTGGTGTGAAGCCAAACCGACAGGGAGTTGAGCATACTGAGTGATGCAAGAAAAGAGCATAATCTCTTGTGGATTAATTTTTCGAAGATTTTTGATAACAATGGCACTATGACTAATTTCAATGTGTTGAGGAATATTACACCTTAAACAATTGCAATATCATAGTGTTCCTTGTACAGGAGGGCCCTGCTTTACAGCACTTCAATAATACAGCTGTTTTCAATTAGTATACCCATTCTTCATATATTCAGGCTTCTTCTTTCTTTTTTTTCAACATGTCGGCCGTTTCCCACCGAAGCGGGGTGGCCCAAAATGAAAAACGAAAGTTTCCCCTTTTACATTTAGTAATATATACAGGAGAAGGGGTTACTAGCCCCTTGCTCCCGGCATTTTAGTCGCCTCTTACGACACGCATGGCTTACGGAGGAAGAATTCTGTTCCACTTCCCCATGGTAATAATAGGAAATAAGAACAAGAACTAGTAAGAAAATAGAAAAAAACACAAAGGGGTGTGAATGTATGAGCGTATTTGATAGGAGTGAATGGAGGCATATGGTTTTTAATACTTGACGTGCTGTTGGAGTGTGAGCAAAGTAACATTTATGAAGGGATTCAGGGAAACCGGCAGGCCGGACTTGAGTTCTGGAGATGGGAAGTACAGTGCCGGCACTCTGAAGGAGGGGTGTTAATGTTGCAGTTTTATAACTGTAGTGTAAAGCACCCTTCTGGCAAGACAGTGATGGAGTGAATGATGATGAAAGTTTTTCTTTTTCGGGCCACCCTGCCTTGGTGGGAATCGGCCGATGTGTTAATAAAAAAAAAATAATAAAAATAAAACATAAATGTGTAGTGTGACCTAAGTGTAAGTAGAAGTAGCAAGATGTACCTGAAATCTTGCATGTTTATGAGACAGAAAAAAGACACCAGCAATCCTACCATCATGTAAAACAATTACAGGCTTTCGTTTTACACTCACTTGGCAGGACGGTAGTACCTCCCTGGGTGGTTGCTGTCTACCAACCTACTACCTATCTACAATAAATATATTCATCACTCACTATAAGCTTAGTATGAAAATATTTTAAGGTAAGTACTGTATATGCATTTTTTAGGCTTAGCTCTTCTTTTCTTCTTCAACAAACTGGCCATATCCCACCGAGTCAGGATGGCCCAAAAAGAAAAATGAAAGTTTCTCTTTTTAAATTTAGTAATATATACAGGAGAAGAGGTTACTAGCCCCTTGCTCCCAGCATTTTAGTTGCCTCTTACGACACGCATAGCTTATGGAGGAAGTGTAAGTAAAAGTAGCTATACGTACCTGAAACCTTGCATATTTATGAGACAGAAAAAAAGACACCAGCAATCCTACCATCATGTAAAACAAATACAGGTTCCCATTTACATTTGGGTATGGGGTGCATAATAAAGATATTAAACTAACTAACCATTTCACACTCACTTGGCAGGACGGTAGTACCTCCCTGGGTGGATGCTGTCTACCATAGTGTAAACATGCAATAAGGCTTTTATATGTATTTGAAAGTGAAAAATACGTTTCACCTTACAGTTATTTTCACTTTACAGCAGTAGCCCAGAACCTAACCTGCTGTATAAGCAAGGCCCTCATGTACAAGTGTAAGAACCCCAAAGCACTAAAAATAGAATAAAAACAATTATTTCACCAATTTATACTGTACTGTATATTCCAAGTGGAGCAATGTCAGGCTCAGCATTTCCCCATATTGGAAGTATGTACTAAAACAACATCTAATATCATTAAAAACTAGTGGACATAATGTTAAACATTAAAAATAATTAAAAAATGAAAATCATAATTTGGCATCAATAAATTGTAAAACTTAAATATCGTTGGCGCATTTTCGCTACTGTTAACGAAGTGAAATTTTTTCCGCCAACTTCAACACCATAAAATCCTAAATTTTTCTTAGATTCCACTTATTTTAGTCTTATTAAATTCATAAAAATGCAGTCTTTCATTCCACAAGTTTTTTTTTACTCTTGCCACACAAGAACTTTTTTTTTTCTGAGTGTGTCACAGTTAAGGGGTTAATTTAAAAATAAAAGAATCATGCCTTCTAAAGAACATCACATCTGATAAGTTTATTAACATATGCAGTAAATTAAATTTGACAGGTTTTAAAACTGAGTAAATAATAAAAAAAAAGGATTTTAGGAGAGAGCTTTACAATGCATTCTTCAAGTCTGCACAATATGGAGAGAATATAATGTTTTTTTATTAAAGGCATTTTTTTCACACAGTTGTGATGTTGTCTTTGCCTTTGCTTTCCACAACATCTCATATTAAATAATCAGTTATAGCATTTTTTATATTGTGGTTGGATTTGCACCCACACTGCCAGATGAAGAGGCCACATAGGGCATAATGGTACTCGGTCCAAGTCATAGTTACTAGTGACTTTCTATTATTAGAGCTGGATAATATCAAAGCCTCTCCATGGGAAAGTGGAGAAGACTCCTTCCTCTGTAAACTATGCATGTCATAAGTGGTGACTAAAATGCCGGGAGCAAGAGGCTAGTAACCCCTTCTGTATAAATTACTAAATGTAAAAACAAGAAAAAGCTCTTCTTTTCCAGGTTACCCTACCTCAATGAGAGACAGCTGGTGTATTAAAAAAATCAAAGCGCAAATCAGAAGTGTAATACACAGAATACCTTTCTCTGTTGGTGACAATCAAAACAAGCCATCTCATGCACTGGTACTACATCATGGGCATAATCTTGAGAGTCCTGGTAAACAAAAGAATGTAATCTTCATTAGTAAAAATTACAAAATATGTAATATTATTAGTAGTACATTCATGGGGAAGCATTAAACCCACGTGTGTCATACAGCACTTAGGGAATGGAGGGCACTCAGGTTTGATCCAAGAAAGAGCAGGGTATCTCTAATTTCTTGGATGATGAGCACTTCCAAACATTAAGGAACCAGTCTGGAAGGATGTGTACCAGTAATCATAGATACTTTCCTGGAGGAAAAGTGAGCTCCTGCACACAACTGCAATCATTAAAGTTTGATTTGAAATATAGTGGCCACTTCCACATATGGTAATCCCTCTAAATTCACGGCATCTAAATTGTTCATATATATACAAGTTGTGTTTTTTCTTACAAATGTCCCAAAAATATACAAAGTATTCACAAACGTTTATGGAGTAAAACAAACATGTCTTGAAATTTTCACCAAATAAATTATGAGCTTACCACACAAGCACTAAAACAAGGTCTGTGGTAAAAGTTCTGTGCCCACACATGAGCACTGGGGCCTGGCTTGGTTCATAGAACTCTTTCTTTATACAGAAGTGCAAATACCATTAGCATGAGAATTCAGCATTCTTTAGAGAAAGAACTTAGATTTGGGTGAACTCCCAGAGGTCTTAAAAGATAAGGGTAAAGAGCTGTTTGTTGTAATTATGGAATTAGAACTGGCATAGGATAGGGTGGATAAGGAAGTAATATGGCAGATATTGCAAATGTATGGGGTGGTAGGTTACTAAGAACAGTGAAGTTTTTATGTGTAAAGGGAGACTTAGGTCAGAGTATGTAGGAGAGAGGGTAGACTATTTCCTGGTGAAAGTAGAACTTAGAGATGTGATGTCACCATGGTTGTTTAACATGTTTATAGATTGGGATGTAAAAGAAGCAAATGCTAGGGTGTTGGGGAGAGGAATGGGATTAAAAGATAATGGATCTGATATGACCTAGGTAGTAGGTTGGTAGACAGCAACCGGCCAGGGAGGTACTGTCGTCCTGCCAAGTGAGTGCAAAACAGAAGCCTGTAATTGTTTTACATGATGGTAGGATTGATGGTGTCTTTTTTCTGTTTCATAAACATGCAAGATTTCAGGTACGTCTTGCTACTTCTGCTTACACTTAGGTCACACTACACATACATGTACTACAAGCATTTACATACACACCCTTCTGGGTTTTCTTCTATCTTCTTACTAGTTCTTGCTCTTGTTTATTTCCGCTTATCTCCATGGGGAAGTGAAACAGAATTCTTCCTCCGTAAGCCATGCATGTCGTAAGAGGCGAATAAAATGCATGGAGCAAGGGGCTAGTAACCCCTTCTCCTGTATATATTATGTATTAAATTTAAAAGGAGAAACTTTTGTTTTATCTTTTTGGGCCATCCTGCCTCGGTAGGATATGGCTGGTTTGTTGAAAGAAGAAAAAGAAGGATCTGATATGAAATGGAAGCTGTCACTGTTGCTCTATGCCAATGACAAACTAGTTTTAGGAGTATCTGAAGACAAGCTATGCAGGTTAGAGGATGAATCTGGAAGGGCATGTAAAAATACGACATTAAAAGCAAATGTAAGAGAGAAAGGTGATAAGAGTAACAAATAGTCTTGGCAATGATAGACTGAATATCAGATTGGAGGGAGGGGGTATAAAGGAAGTGGATGCATTTAGATATTTGGGAGAGGACATATCAGCCGATGGGAGTAAGTGTGGTGTGAATACAGCCTCTCCTCACTTTGACGTACTCGTTTACCGACGACTTGGATTTATAATGGGCTCTCTGACCAGTATGCATACCTAAATAATGTATATTAGAGCTGATTTCCTCTATTCTGTTTATTACAATATACAGCACACTACTGTACAAACATTTAAAAATATACCAGAAATGTTATAAATGGTGCAAAGGTGACATTAAAACAATATCAAAGATGGTTGACACAAACCCACTATGTACCATTATAATATGCTCCTCACTTAGTGACGAATTTGTTTATCAACGTGGTCTTAGGAACAGAACTCCATTGTTAAGTGAGGAGAGGCTGTATTATGTAGAGGATTCAGAGCGTAGAAATTAGAAAATGGTTTTCGGATCAAATAGGGTGACAAATACAAGATGGAAGGCACAAATAAAGGTCATTACAGGAATGGTTAAGGGAAGGAAGTAAAGAAGGCTCGAGATTTAGGGGTTTCGGTATCCAGCAGGACCCCCCTCAAAAAAAAAAAAAAAATTACCATCATTCATTCAATATATACTATATTCAGGTACTGTATACTGTACATAAAAAAATTAGATGATAAATATTCAATGCAATCAACTCTACATGACAGCTATTATTTTATTTCACAGCTACTTGCTTGATGGTAAGTAATTCGGTAAATGATGCACTGTATGTGTTTGGAACCTAGATAAACTTAAAAGTTTAAATAATTACTATCAATAAATACTATGAATATGTAACTTGTATTAATATGAAAACATTTTTCTTATTTTTTCTAGTTTTAGTGAAGAAAATAAAAAATATTTATCATTAAAGCTTTTGATAATTATAGGTAAACATAAAAATGCTAAATCTGTTATTGGATAGAGCTTTAGAGCCTAATGCAACTTACCTTCAAATTAAATCTAGACTGAACTGCAAGGCATCGTGTGCAATTTATTAGATTATTTCTTTGGAGAAAATCAAGGGCATCGTTGAAACCTTGTTGACACATCTTGTTAAGTACATGAGGCGGAGGTGGAAACAATATACGAGCAAAAGCGATACAAGTTCTCTTTACTGAGTTCAATACTAGTGTTGGCAAGGTTGATCTGTAAGAATAACACGATTAAGTTTTCATTCTTGGATACCATGAAAATAGCTATTATTTCAAAGAATATTAAACCGTACAGTATTGGATGTTACTAAAATACTATATACAGTGGTACCTCGGCATACGAACAGTGCTTTTGTAAATGTATTTTTGGGGGTCTGAAACAGATTAATCTAATTTACATTATTCCTTATGGGAACAAATCCGTTCGGTATCGGCACTCAAACAGCCTTCTGGAACGAATTAAGCTCGTAACCCGAGGTACCACTGTATATACAGTTGAACCTTGGTTGTCGATTGCATTACTCGTCGAATAAATCAGTTTTCGAATGAGGTGTTCGAGAAAAAATGTCCTGGTTTTTGTACGTTCTCTTGGTTGTCGACAGCCAAGTTTTTGTATGTACGGAATGGGACAAAGCGGCTCAGGTCATGTGCTCACGGAATGTGCACTGGACAATGGGTCAAGAAGTAGGCATGAGTCAGTATAGCCACTAACTCATGTGCTGTAAACATCTCTTGAGCTTTTCTTGTGCATCTTGTGAACTTTTTTTCTTATTTTGCAGTTTTGGTGCAATTTTTTTTATTGTGAGATAAGCCATCATGGGCCTGAAACAAACCTAACTGGACAGGTTTTTAGTGAGACAAAGAACCAGTGTGCCAGAACAAGGTGTTAGTGGTGAAAAAGAGACAAAAAAGAGAAACAACATTAGCTCTCCTCTGACAGGAAAGGGGCAGTTAATTTTCATTTACTGTGTAGTATATCAGTTAAATTTTCATTTAGTATTAATTTTTATAATTTCCCTGTGCTGTATAATTTTATACACTGTTTTATATAGTAGTTAGTACATTACGTATTAATATATTATTATATTGTCATTTGGGGTCTGGAATGAATGGATTAATTCTATTTACATTATTCTTTATGGGAAAAATTGCTTTGGTTGTCATCGATTTTGGATTTTGAATCGACATCTGGAATTAATTAAATTAAAAAACTGAGGTTCCACTGTATATTTTTTTGTAACAAACTGGCCATCTCCCACTGAGGTAGGATGACCTGAAAAAATCAATTGTTAAACCAATTTATTACTCAAAACTGTCAATTACCCAAATTTATACACTACTCGTAACTACAATACATACACTAATGACTTAATGTATCACCACACTACTTCTAATACCAACAAATTTATAAATCAGACACTTGTGCAAAGTTTGGAAGCTTTTATATGACACATTTCCCTCAAGGAAGTTTTTTTTTATGCCAGTGAGGGGTTCTTAATCAAGGGGAAGTGAACCCTCTTCCTTGTACATTGATCAAAACTGACTGCCACCCATTCCCCATATGTTGTATGACCCCTACAGATTAGATCTTCCCTAAATTATAATAATAATATAGGATACTGTACATGTCACTAACCAGGAGTTATTTTAATCCAGTACAGAGTCGGGAAAGCATAGGTAAATATAGCAGAGGACAGGCATAATATATAATGGTAAGTGGAGCACGTGGAGTACAATGGTTTCACCTGATGGGCATGTCTTGGCAGCCCAGGCTCAGTTTAGCTAAAACTTTTGAAACTTTAAAAATCCTGGTGTTTTGTATAACTGTATTGCCCAAACTGATAACTGTTGGTCAAAGGTAGCAACATCTGCATAAATTCTCTTCTTTGCAGATGAGTCTGGCCTCCCTCCCAATTGTTAGGTCATGGCTATTACTATGTATCACTCATGCAGGCATAGTTGTGTATATTAATGCATGTCTAAATCTCTTGCCATTTCTCCTGAAGTAGATGTGTTGCAGTCTCCACATGGTATCCTCTATACCCTGGCTTTGATAATGGCAAGGTTGACTGAACTTTGCATCAATTACAACTGTTTTCTTATGATAATGCTACATACAAACAGTTAGTACGGTACTAGCCAACTTGTACATGCAGAACTCTAAGGTCAAAACTTTTGCCTCTCTCAACCCTAACAATATAGTTTAGCTAAGGTATGTGGGCCAAGAGTGGCTATCACTAATACCACAATCAAGGATGTTACCGACACAAAAACCAAAAACTACAGTATGCTGATATTAAACCCTGGATATACATGATACTATGTGGGGGCTGCTACAAAGTCTACATGGGAGAAACAGCCAGAGATCCAGACCCACACAGTCTTGTGTGAACATGCTAGATAGGAGTGGAGGCAAGTGGTTTTTATGAGTTGATGGGCTGTTGAGTGTGAGCAAGGTAACATTTATATGAAGGAATTCAGGAAAACCAGTTAGTCAGACTTGAGTCCTGGGGTAGGAGTACTGCACCTGCACTCTGAAGGACTTGTGGGGAGATGCTGCAGTCTGGAGGGTCATCTGAACTATGATGTCAGTGCCCTTCTAACAAGACAGTGATTGAGTGACAGTGAAAGTGTTGTCATCTCCGTTGGGTCACCCTATCTTCGTGGGAGACAGCCAGTGTTAAAAACACAATGGACACAAATATGCCTACTTTATAGAGTGTTTCAATAACACAAGAGGTGACACATAAAAATAGCCACAACCAACTAATGAACTGGAGTGAGGTCAGACTCATTTACAAAGAGAATACTGTATTCCGCAGTTGCCCTTGCTTTGAATCAACAGTCATACATTCAGGCAATGCAGATGTACAGAGAACAAGTGTGCTTTAACATTTCAAAAGTTTCAGCAAAACTGATCCTGGACCCCAAGACAGGGCAGTCAGGTGAAACCATTGTAATCCAAATGCCCCCACCTGCATTACATCCATTCTTCTATTCTATATGTACCCATGTTTGTCCCACTCTGTACTGGGTAGCATATGCTCCAGGTGAGTGAACTGCATCCTTTAAAAGTTTACAAACTATGCGCATGTGTAATTTTTACTAATGACTTAGCTGTCAACTGTTACAGCTTTCCCTATTTACTTGAGACAAACAAAATTGTAAAATATGTTATTAATACAAGCTAAAGAAAAATAAACACTAAAGAAACAGATATTAAAGAATTATAACATATTATAACATAAAAGTAATTTAATGTATGACAGTGCTTGTACACAAACTACATACAGAAATGAAAATAATAAGATATAATAGTAAAATCATGCATAAATGACAAGTACTGTATTATGAACAAGCCATCAATATGAAAGCTATCAGTATGAAGTGAGATGAATTCTATAGAACAAAAAAACAGACCAGACAACCCATAAGACATTGTACTACTTCAGAAACTAATCAATAGGCCTAAAGTAGCTGTAAATGTCTCCTCAGCTCAGAAGTGCAGCTTACAAACTTTATCAATATTTAACAACAACTTAAAATCTTCCCAGTACCTCCACCTCCCCATCTAATGACTTTCCCTTTTGCTTTTAACTGTTAAATCTATTTATTCCATAGGCTTTCTTAACTTATTTATCTCTCTTCAAACTTCTTCACCCTTTCACTGTCTCCCACATAGATCAACATCACTGACGCCAGTGTTGCTCACATAGATCTACGTTTTAAGCACAGTACCCTCAAATATGCTGTGAATGGTAAATTTTGGCCTAGATATGAGAGAATTGGTCTGTGGTGAGTGTGCACAGTATAAAAAAAACCTGCCCCATGCAGTGAATGATGGGAAAAGCAAACCTCTGACCTTGTGTTTAGTGTAAAATAGTGACTTTGAGGTCTTTCAAACCAGTAATTCCTCTCAATTAAACTTATTTAAGCCTTGTCATTTGCAACACTCATGGTACAGTTGTATTATATAAAGTTGTGTTGCAGTCTTAAGACACTGTAACTGTGTTGTGTTGCAGACTCAAGACAATATAGCATGAACTAAAAGAATATTAAATTCTCTTGTATTCACTGTAAACTCCTAAATTTACACCCTTATTGTTACATTTGCCTTATTAATCTTAAGTTAATCTTAATCTTGCCCGAAATGCTCTGCATATACAGGGGCTTTTGGCATGTACACCCAAATGTCATTCTCCTTTGTACAACCACTGTATCATGCTTAAATAAAATATTATTATTATTATTATTATTATTATTATATGGCTGTTTTTGTGGTTTCGTTGGCTGTTTCTTAGTATCAATTGATAGAATGTAACACATACTAGTGAAATGATATTGGCCAGTTTCAGACCAGAAGTTGCATAAAACAGGGCTCAAAGTGATAGAAATATTAAATTTTTGCAGATTTTCCTGAGGAAGGGTTATGCTCCCCCCTCCTCCCCCCAGACTCTTTTATGAAGTTTCATTAGGCCTGCTTCAGTTACTGGGCCAGCCTAAATCATGACCAAAAATTCTTGGTAATGCTGTATATCACTAATCCAAGTAGAGTAAAACTTCAATTTTTTTTGTGTGTGTATACCTGGAGTATACCTGGAGAGAGTTCTGGAGGTCAACGCCCCCACGGCCCGGTCTGTGACCAGGCCTCAGTGATGATGATGATTGATTCAAAATAGATTGCAAGTGTTATACATGAGAGGCCTGGGGATATGATTAACCCTTAAACTGTCCACACGTAGATATACGTTTGTACGCGTACTGCTCCGAACGTAGATCTACGTTTTATTTTTCATTCCTTCAAATTTAGTGCAATAGGCCTGAGTCGCCTAGACATGAGAGAATGGGTCTGCGCCCTCAGTGTGCGCAGTATTAAAAAAATCTGGGACCACTTAGTACCTTGTGGGAGAACTAGTTCAATTGAGCACCAGCTAGAGCAAATAATGTGGCAAACACCATGGATTCACTGATGTCATGTCGCATTAACACTCCCCTTATAAGAGGAAAGTAAAAATAAGTTCGATAAATACATGAGTGGCTGTGGGTGGGTGTGAGTTGGACCTGACTAGCTTGTGTACTAGGTCTGATGCTGTGCTCCTTCCTTCAGAGGATGTGACCTGACTAGGTGGGTCATTGGTCTAAGTTGGGGGTGACATGGACTTGCCTTGCATGGGCCAGTAGGCCTTCTGCAGTGTTCCTTCTTTTTATGTTATATATTCGGCAGGCTGGCTTTGGCTGTCTCTGGCTGTCTCTGTGTCTATATCTGTCATATCTCTGTCTATATCGCTGTCTATATCTGTCTATATCTCTGTCTATATCTGTCTATATCTATCTGTCTTATATCTCTGTATCTGTCTATATCTCTGTCTATCTATATATATATCTGTAATATCTCGCTCTCTCACATGTACACATAAGTACAGTTATTATACATAGTGTAAATTACCTAGGATAACCCAAAATTTCCAGGCAAAGTCCTATACAATGCTTGTGAAATAAGACATAATACGCATGACTGGCAAGTAATACGATTGGCATTGTCACTTCTGCATCGCGTATAATACCTGTTGGCTTCGAGCCGCACTCAGACTGAGACAAGCAGACGGAAAGACACACACACACACACAGGCAGACGGAAAGACACACACAAACACAGGCAGACGGAAAGACACACACACAGGCAGACGGAAAGACAGATAAGCAGAGCTAGACAGACAGACAGACAGATAGACACTGGAAACAAGGAGAGGGTTCCCTGCTCCCATTCATCAATGTCATTGGGCTGTCAGTGTTATCTGACACTTGTCATAACACCATTCTTCAAGGAGTTTCATATACTCCAGGCACACACAGGCAGACAGAAAGACAGATAAGCAGAGCTAGACAGAGACACAGACAGATAGACAGATTGACAGATAGATAGACAGATAGACAGTGAAAACAAAGCGAGGGTTCCCTGCCCACATTCATTCATCAATGTCACTGGGCTGTCAGTGTTATCTGACACTTGTCATAACACCATTCGTCAAGGAGTTTCATATTATACTCCAGGCACACATAGGCAGGCAAACAAAGACAGATAAGCCGAGCTAGACAGATAGATAGAAACACAGATAGACAGATAGATAGACAGATAGATAGACAGATAGATAGACAGATAGATAGACAGACAGATAGATAGACAGACAGACAGATAGATAGACAGATAGATAGATAGACAGATAGACGTACAGACAGTGAAAACAAAGCTAGGGTTCCTTGCACACATTCATTCATCAATGTCACTGCCTTATCAGTAGTTATATGACAATTGTCATAACACCATTCTTCAAGGAGTTTCATATATACTCCAGGATGTCTAAAATATTGCTGGGACCTATAAATACTTTGTATATATTTATAGACAATAGTAAATGACCAAGGCAGGTGAAATTGTTCACCTGTTGGTGTCATTGTGACTATTTGAGTACTATTTCAGTACCTAATATTAGTGTTAGAACAAAGATTGGCTATGAAATCACAAGAACTATTATAAATTGTAATTACCAAAACATAAAAATTGTATAAATTAAAATAAAAACTAGAAAAAAAAATATATCGGCATTACTTCTGCAAGCGGCAGGACTTGTTGTGCCGTCAGGTGAGCATCCAGCACCAACTTGTCGGGCTTATATCTCGGTAAGTATTGGCCCTAAATTTTTTTTTTAGCCTATCCTGTTTATAATAATCGCTCTTCATTTTTAAAAAAAAAACTATTTTTTTTTCAAAATATTCGGAGCAGTGCCAGTGAACGTAGATCTACGTGTGGACAGTTTAAGGGTTAATGAACAGAAGAAAGGTTGCTTTAGTGACTGGAATACCTAGTGTTTATCCTGGACACTTTAAATTGGAATTTGTTTAATTTTGTGTAAAACTGGCCAAATTACCGACTTGTGGCCACTTTATAGAGTAGTTCTGATAGTTGAATGGGCAGTTTTTTGTGCTCAAACTCTCTTAATGTCTTCACTTTCACCTCCCTGTTACTGACTGATGACATTCTCATTGTATCAAATCTACCTAAATAAATGTGGAAATGAATGTGTTTAAATACCATAATTTGAAGTAGACATGTCAGCTAACAGGTCTATGTGAGACAAAGTGAGCCATATAATAGAGGGGGGGGGGGGGAGGAAGGCAGGCAGTATGAGGTATCAGTGGAAGGAAAAGTTTATCTATGGAGGCAAAAAAAGGAATGTACCAAAATATGAGTGTGAAGCATGGGTCTGAAAGGCCAGTAGTGCCACAATGATGTGGATGTTGAATTTGAATTTAAATCAATACAAACACTAATGTATCAATCAAAACCAGCTAACTACACTTTAGCAGAATGGACAGTCACATACTAAACCACACACCACAATTACACCCCCACACTGATATTTTTTTACTCATCAGGCTTGCACCAAGGACACTGACACATGCACTGTCATGACACTGGTATGTACCGTCATGAGTCCTGGTGTACTATCCTTCGGGCAGACATCAGCCTCACCACAGAAGGGTGAGACAGTGATGGTTTTTTTGTCCATCTCAGGAAGGTTGTCGGAGAACCCACCATCAACGTAACGTATCCCTTGCACCTTTGGACAAACCCAGCCACTAAACCCAGGGATGAACGCTGAGCATATCAGGGCCTGTTACAATTCTCTTGATCAATATGCAGTGTATTGGATAATGTAAGTGATCATTCCTTACTACAAGAACAGCAACCAGTTAATTATGTCTCAAGAAATGCTCTTAATATCTCCACCACCACAAAGCAGTGTAAGCCCATTATAATCTCCTATCAGCCAATTCTTTCTACTGTACCTCATCAATATCACTGTGTTTTACCTTTTATTTATTAACCACCAATTAAAAAATTAAAATCATCAATATACTGTACTGTAACTTACCCATTAATAATAATAAATAGTATGTGCAATATATACAGTGGACCCCTGGTTAACGGCCGGCTCCAAACACTAACATTTATGTAAGTTTATTTTTTTAAGTGCTTTTGTAAGTGTATGTTTGGGGGTCCAAAAAGACTACTCTAATTTACATTATTCCTTAAGTTAATAAATTCGTTCGGTAACAGCACTTGAACAGCATTCTGGAATGAATTATGGCCGTTAACCGGGGGTCCACTGTATATACAGTGGACCCTCGGTTAACGAAAAAACTTCATCCCAGAAGCCTGCTCAAGTGCCATTACGAACGAATTTACTCTTAAGAAATAATGTCACGTAGTTAGTCTATTTCATACCCCCAAAATACACTTCACATCACTTACAAATTATACTTACATAATTGTACGATTTCCGGGGTATTCGTTAACCGAGGGTCCACTGTATTTTTTTTTTCTTCGACAAACTGGCCATATCCCAGAAGTAACCATCACATAGTTGTCCAGCAACATTAAGAAGGGTAAAAGACACTAATAGCAACATTATAATTAAAGAACTTAAATGCAAAGGAACAGTGGCATGTGACATGGAGACTTATAGAAACCTACAAATGTGGAAACTTTCCCTTTTCAATTTTCTTGCACTGTGGATGTTAATAACTACAGTGCTCTACCCTTTCCCTCTCCATCTTCTTGCACTGTGGATGTTAATAACTACAGTGTTCTACCCTTTCCCTCTCCATCTTCTTGCACTGTGAATGTTAATAACTACAGTGCTCTACTCTTTCCCTCTCCATCTTCTTGCACTGTGGATGTTAATAACTACAGTGCTCTACCCTTTCCCTCTCCATCTTCTTGCAATGTGGATGTTATTAACTACAGTATTCTACCCTTTCCCTCTTCTTGCACTGTGGATGTTAATAACTACAGTACTCTACCCTTTCCCTCTCCATTTTCTTGCACTGTGGATGTTAATAACTACAGTGCTTTACCC